>JANHFT010005183.1:80090-96191 GCA_032467955.1 Pseudoxenodon macrops | reverse complement strand
AAGGGGGATAAACAGACTGAGTTACAACTGTCTGAAGACGAGGGCATCCCCCCGGAACAGCCATCATTTGTAGGTCTTTTTCAGCCTGGACTTTTTAAATCTCTGCTGTTCAAAGCAAAGAACACTGCTGATTTGGGCGCTCAGGGCGCTGATGCCCCCGCAACCACATCCACAGCCAATCCTCTTTTTTCTGAACCTGCTTCTGACAATCAGACTGTTCCTGCACCACAACCTTAAAGCCTCTTGTATTCTGTAAAACATATTGGTTCCTGTAGTACTAAATTGCTGTAATTACAGGCAGCCCTCAACTTATAACAGTTCATTTACCAACCGTTCAAAGTTACAACTTCACTGGGAAAGGTGACATAACAGTTTTTAACACAACTGTTGTAGCATCCTAATGATCTTGTGATCAGAATTTGGATGCTTGGCAATTGGTTCATATTTATGACAGTTGCAGTATCTGGGATGATCTGATCCCCTTTTGTGACCTGCTGACAAGCAAAGTCAATCGGAAAGCAAGATTCCCTTAATAATTGTGTTACTAACTTCACAGCTGCAGTGATTCACTTAGCAACTGTGTCAAGAAAAGGTGTAAAATGGGGGGAAATTTGCTAAACATCTGTCTCACTTAGCAACATAAATTTTGGGCTCAATTGTGGTCGTAAGGGACTACCTGTAATTAAATTGTTTTGCTGCTGGTTTTATCTATGTATGAAAATTGCCTCCAGCTTTTTGAGAAGTGGATTGTCTATAAATGATTATATAAATCAAATAAAAATAAATTAAAGTAGATGTGAAAATGTGAGGTGACCGTATGCAGAAGACTATGTTGAGATCTAAAGGGGAAAAAAGCCTCGGGAATCAATAGATGTGATAATATGCAGTGCAAAGTGATAGTTAAAATTGAATGTACACTGTATTTTTTTTTAAATTGTTACAGTGAAGTTTAACCATTGATTAACTCTTTAGAAATGTTTCAACCCTATCCCTTCAGATAAGACTGGAATTTGTAGTCTTCCAAATGGAATTGAACAAAAGATGTCAGGAGGAATAAATACAACATTTTGTGATTCTCCGCTCCTGACCAATGATACAAAAAGCGTTTTTGAGAGGATTCTGTTTTCATTGTATATTGAAATACTGCCTTAAGCAACATGTAACTAGGTTTATTGTATGAGTTGCTTCTGAAGTCTTTGTCGTTCATTTTCACAAAGTAGGTCTTCATTCAGCATTGTTTTAAACCAAGCCCACCCACAGTAGAGAGAAGTAAATAAAGCATTCAAATAAGAAATGTTCAGGATGCTGAAGAGAAGAAGTGTGCACTGTTTATTTTGGAGACCAGAAGACTGGAAATAGTTGTAAGGCAAAGGAAGCAAGACATTAGGGAAACTGGTGGATTAAACATCTCAGCTCCATGGAGGTTTGTTGGTTGGCTTCCTTGAAAGATCTTGATGTGCAGGCAGTTTTTACTAACACCCTCAAGTGCTATAAAATGGGGAAAAAACATTCCAAACCATTCAGGGAATACGATTGTAGTCCTTAAATATGGTTGAGTGTCTATAAATAGCTTCAGTGTCCTAATTTTGAACTTTTTCTGTCAGCTCCATAGTAATGAAATATTCATTATCTTTTGAAGTTTACATCGGACTGTACTTCAAAAACTATCAACACATCAAATTATAATATATAAATGCAATAAAAAAAAACTAATAGCTGTAAACCATTGTGGGATGCAGTCTTTTTTCTTTTTTCACTTTTTTGTCAATGTCGATGTTAGCAGTTCATGCAGCAGAGCTAAAACTATTTTCATAAAAGCTATAGAACACTAAATTATGTGCTCCAGCTAAAAGAGAGAAATTGAGTTTCTGGGTATGAAAGTAGAGATCCGTATGTATAAAGTAATATAAAAGAATATGAGTATTAAAAATGCTACGACTCATATTCTTCCTTTTATTATAATGGATGGATTTTAATATGGATCAGTTCTTTGATTTTTAATGCTTCAGATCTTCCCTGGAGATAGTTAAATCAAGAACATTCAAACAGATTAGACTGGTCCATCTCTGATACGCATTGCAGAATATCTTCTGTATCAAGCAGTATGGTATGAAGTATTTAGAGCAGTTGGAGAATTTGTCGTTCTCCAAGTGTGCTGAGGAAAATCCAAGGAATTAGTTAACTCTACCTTCCTCTCATTAGACTGAGTCAATCAAATCTTTGTAGCCACGCCTCTCATGCCTACTTCCCCAGTTTTCGACTCAGTCTTCAGCTCAATAGACATGTTTCCCCAACTCTGATCACAATGAGAAATTAAAAACCACCACTACCCCACTTCCACAGGGAGGAGGTAAAGCAGCATGAACGAAACAACAGGCAGGCTCCCCGGTCTGACTGGCAAGGCCACCTTTATCCGACTCATTCCTGTGAAGCTGAGGTCCCTTTTAAAAATCCCGCAGACCTGTGGAGTTGACTCAAGTCACTGCCCGGGGCTCCGGCACATACTTGTCTAGTGGTGATCCATTAGCCGCGGCAACCGCATCTCAAATCGAGACCTGTCTGCCAATCCAAGGGACCCAATCCCAGAAATGGAGTCTCCCATGGTGGGAGATAGCCACAAGCAAAATGTGAGTGGGAAAGGATTGGATTTACCAGTCCCTCAAACTCCAGGTTGCAAAGAAATGCTCCACGTCCAATTCGGCAATTACAGGAGGAGCAGCCAGAATCAGCAAAAGCACTATCCTCCAGAAAGGCCACTAAGGCCGAGGAGAAGGCACCAAAAGGACTTAGACAGAAAAGTTGCAAAGGCAGAGAGGGAGGCACGACGCAGGCAAAGGACCCGAGTGGACGAACCTATCAGTTTCCGCACTTTTCAACTGCAACCGTTACAACCTCTAACTGAGGCCTGTTAGGTAGCTAGCCCGACTGCCCAGTCTTGGTCACCAGATGGCGCTAGAGAACAACCTTTTCAGCCACAGATCCCCAATGGCAGGACGCAATGAGCTGTTCCTTCAGTTTCACATCCACTCAAACCGGAAAAACTTTGGGGGTCGGCTCCTAAGAGAGCAAGGCCTATCCCACATGGATAGTACCTTTACTCCCACAGTGGCGGAACTCCATCCAAGGGTGACTCAAGAAGTCTGAAATTTCACCTCAAATGAGATTAATAATCTCAGAGGCTCAAGGCATTGCCACAGGCATACAACAAAACCACCAGACAGCATCTCCAGCCTCTGACAACACTTTACACCAGGGTGTAGGGTAACCCAAGGGATACTGCTCCCTGTAATCCAAGGGATTTACTTGTTCTTCACAGGTCTCATTCCCCTACCTCTTCCATAAATAGCTGGGAATCCCTCTTAGCTGATGATGAAGAACATAAGGAATTAATTCTATATGAGGATGAAGGGGTGACTGCAGACGCCTCCCTGGCTTCATGGGACTCTTCTGCCTTTCCTTGTTTAAGACACTTCTCTACAAAGCCAAGACCGCAGCTTGGATAGGAACGGACCCAGAGGCATCACATCCGGTTTTAGGCTTATCTGACCCCAATAATTTTTTGTTCTCAGAGCCTGCCACAGATAACGATTCCCTCCCTGAAATTATTCCTGGATGTCATCCAAAGACAGTGGACCTACCAGGGGCAAACCTGTGGCCGAGCATGAGTGACAAACGGTTCTACAATGTGGCCCCAAATCTCACTCTGGCATTACAAATGCCAAAAATCGGCAGCCCCATGGCGGCCCTAGCATCCTCCACCGTTATGTTCAATAATAAAGAGGATGTCTTAAAAGCAGAAGACAGGAGAGCAGAACTGATGCTCTGCAAAGCCCATCAGGTGGCTGCCTGGGCAGTTAAATCAGCTATGGCTGCTTCCTTTTTCAATAGAACTTTCTTGCTCTGACTCAAACAGATGCACCCAAGAATCCCAGCCACAGACACCTGCACCTTCCAGAACCATCGTCTCATCCTTGATAGCCTACGACTGCTGTGGCTCCCTCACTGGCAGGCAGATCTGAAGTACAAGTGGAAGTTAGCTTCTGCTCCCTTCAAAGGTGACAAGCTATTTAGAGAGGCCTTGGAGCCTATACTCATCGAGACCAAAGTCAAAAAGAAAGTCCTACCATCTGTGTCCAGATGTGCTCACCGGCGATCCTTGCCCTACTTTCAGAAGCCTTCCGTCAGAGCAACGGACACCGCACATGACTTCTCACAACCACAGAGGGCATATTTCCAGTGACATCATCGCCAATCCGATAAGCTTGGCTATAGAGACAAGAACAGGCAGCAGTTCCAATCTAAACAGCCATTTCGAAGCAACGGAAGTCGTCCCTTTTGTTGCTCTTCCAGATTACTGCAGATTCAACCCTCCCATTGGTGGCCATCTAAGTTTCTTCACAGCTCAATGGGAGGAAACAACCATAGATGCCGGTGTCATAAACACCGTCCAACTAGGCTTCACTCAACTTTTTCTCTACTCCCCTGAGGTTCTAAAGAGACGGAACAAGAAGATCCCTCATGGAAGCGGCAATCCAACACCTGTTGGACATTCGAGCCATTCAGCTAGTTCCAGAAAGTCAGTAGCGACTGGGGTTCTACTCCATCCTGTTGGTAGTCCCAAAGACCTCGGCGGGATGGAGAGTGATACTCAAACTAAAAAGACTCAACAAGCATCTGGCCTACAAGAGATTCAAAATGCAGTCCCTCCAGACCATACTGGAGAGCATCCGGGAGGGAGACTTCTTGACTGAAGCATACCTGCACATCCCTATATTGCTGACACACCAACTATTCCTACGATTTTGCTATGCAAACGAACATGCCAGTACAGGGCCCTTGCATTCGACCTATTTTCAGCACCCAGAACATTCACAAAGATCCTAGCGACGCTCCCAAGGCCCTAAAGACAGCTCCTCAGCGTCGAGGTCGGCAGTTAAAGGAGCGGCTGTCAAACTGAAGGCAAGGGCTGTTGCCTCAAGGAAGTCTTCTTAAGACCGAAGAAAAGGACCTCAGAAGCCGTCAGAAGGCCCTAGATTAACAGATCACTAAAGGACACAGAGAGGCTGAAAGCGGAGTCAGGTAGTATCCCCCAGTACCAAACCTGGCATTTCCCGCCAATTTTACCCACAGTCGTTGGAAATTCAAAGCGAGGCAAGCCAAATAAACAAGTTGTGCTCCCAGATCTGGTCACCAGATGGGACTGGAGAGCAATCTTCTCAGCAATACCTTACATTGCCTGACAGCAATGAAGCCTATTTGAATTCCCTGTCAAACCTGTTTCCAACAGCAGAAAATAGAACATCCTGTGGGAAGGAGATACCACAGAGTCTGTAATCCCCTCTACCATGAGGTTTCTGATTTCAGAGGCTTATTAAGCAAGGGAGCCAGCAGTCAGCCTTCATGGTGTCTGACTTCTCCCTACATCCAGGGCAGCATCAGACAACCCAGATCTCAAAGGAGTTACAAAAGATTCAAAATGCAGTCCCTCCAATCTGTACTAGAGGGCATCCGAGAGGGCGACTTCCTCACATCGATAGACCTGATGGAGGCATACCTCCACATTCCCATCTTTCCATCCCAGCGGTACCTCCGGTTCCACTACACGGGCCAGCCTTTCCATTTGGCTTTTCCTCAGCGCCCATGGCATTTAAAAAATTGATGGCAGCGCTGGCAGCACACTTTTGGATGCTTCCCGTGCATGTCCAATGCTATCTAGACAATATACTGATTCAGTCCTCCTCTGGGCGAGGGAGAATCTGCATTTCACAATCCGGGTTCTCCAAGACCACAGATTTTCAGAGCCACCTGGTTCCAATTAACCGATTGCTCCACCTGGGAGCAGTCATAGACACAACATTGTGGGAGGTCTATCTCTATCAGGAATGCCAGACAAGTTTCAAGGCCTTGGCGAGTCACATTCAGAGTCTCACCATGCGTTCCGTTTGTCCATTACTGGCCGGTTTGTAGGGCACCACCAATGCATGCCGGATGCCCAGTTCAGGCAGAAATGTCTCCATCCTTTTGGTGGTGAGCTGAGGCCCGTTGTCGGAGATAAGGACATCGGCAGGCCATGGGTCGCGAATAGTCTTCGCAATGCTCAGATGGTTGCTTCTGTGGTGATCGCCGGCATGATGACGACCTCCAGACACTTTGAGTAGGCATCCACTACAATCAAGAATGTCTGTCCCCCCATAGGGCCCGCAAAGTCTATGTGCACCCTTGACTAGGGTCCCTTTGGCATTTCCCATTCCTGGGGGGTTGTGTGTGGTCGAGCTGGCTGTGTTTCCTGACATGGCCACCAAGGATCATATCAGCCACCAAGGGGGTACCTTTTCCAGGTCCCTCATGCAAGAGGCTGGACAATTGGATTCTGGAGGGAGAGACACCTTCTGTTTCTCAGGGCAGAATACATTTCTGGGGTGAAGAATGTACAGGTGACTCAACAGAGCCAGTCGACCACTCAAAGTGGCACCTGCACCCGATCCTATTCAAGGAAGTATCAGAACACTTCGGCCTGTCAGTCCTGGACTTGTTTGCCACTTTATCCAACAGCCAGCTGCCCAGGTTCTATAACAGGTTTGAGGCACCAGGGGCGGAAGGGGTTGATGAGCTCCAGAGTCCATGGCCCCGAGGGCTACTTTATGCCTCCCCTCCCCTCCCCCTCATTCCAGGGGTAATCAGGAAGGTGCTGGTGGAGAAAGAAGAGATTCTGCTTCTGGCCCCCCACTGGCCCAGAAGACCATAGTTTGCTGACCTGGTCAACCTGTTGGTAGCCTGACCATAGAGGATCCCTCAGGACAGAATCTCCCTGAGCCAGGGGGCCTTGGTCCATCCAGACCCACAATGGCTCCAACTGACCATTTGGCATTTGAGCAAAGAGCTCTGAGCCAGGACAATTTCTCCTCCAGAGTGATTCGAACCATACAGGCCTCTAGGAGACCTTCTACCAACAGGATCTACGACGGAACTTGGAAAGCCTTTTGTGACTGATGTTCCAAAACAGACATTAACCCCACATCTATTTCAATAGCCCAGATTCTGGACTTCCTCCAAGAAGGGCTAGACAAAAGGACTATTCCCCAATACCATCTGTAGACAGGTGGCAGTCCTGTCCTATGTTTTATCATGCAGGGACCTAGAGTCCCTCGCTCAATTGTGCACAGCTTTACTAGGGGTGCAACTAACCTAAAGCCTCCAGTTGTCCACAGGTACCCTACCTGGGATCTCACCAAGGTACTACATTCTCTCACCGAGTCCCCCTTCGAACCATTAAGAGCAACCAGCCTGCGCTTCCTCTCCAAACGAATCTCTGAATTGGCGGCCCGCTCTGTGAGGAAGGACCTATGTATATTTCAACCCAATAGAGTAATTCTGTGCTTGGACCCCTCCTTTATTCCCAAGGTGAATTCCTGGTTCCATTGGGCTCAGGAAATAATATTGCCAGACTTCTTCCCAGGCCCAATTCACACCCTGAAGAAGAAGTGGCGCACTTTGGACATTAGGAGAACCCTTTGCATATACATTAAGAGCACTTCCTCTTTCAGGAAGACGGAGTTCCTGTTGGTGTCCTTTCAGCCCTCTACACTGGACAACAACATCACTCCATTGACTATGGGCAGGTAGATCTGGGCCTGCACCACCAAGGCTTATGAGCTCCAGGCTCTTCTATTGCCTTGGCAGATAACAGCCCATTCCACCAGAAGCACAGCCACGACAGCAGCGTGGGCAACACAGGCCTCTATGAAGCAGTAACATGGTCTTCTCCATCCCCGTTTATAAGGCACTACAAACTGGTTGCCTTCGCTTCGGCCGAAGCAGATTTTGGCAGGCAAGTCCTTCACAGGGTGAAGACGGAATCTGGAACTCTGGACCAGACCACTGCCCACCCGTAGGACAAGCCAGCTTTGGTATGTCCCATTCCTGAATTCTCTTGTCAGCACACTGGAAAAGGGGCATTGATCTTACCTGATACACTCCTACTTGGTGTGCTAAGAGAGAATCCAGCCCCACCCTGGAGACTGTCTGATCCTGAGTCCAGGAGTGGGCACCATTAGAAGAGAAATGTGTAGTCTGTGACTACACCTTCATCAAAAGCTGGAGATAGCAGGCAGCAGAGGCATGTCTGCAGAACTTTGACAGACTCAGTCTAATGAGCTACGAGGCAGAGTTAACCCATTCCTGGATTCTCTCTCAACTCACCGAGAAGGAGCATATCAGGTAAGACCAGTGCCCCTTTTCTCGTGGTGCCTAAATGAATTAGGGACCATGGATGAAAAAGGTAGACTTAAAAATCAATAAAAGACTATGGATAAAAAAATACATAAGTTGGAGTGAGCCTCATTTTTGCCAATTGCCAATTGCCATAGCAAGAAAGACAAGGAAATTTGAAAGAAATATTGTTATTCTGGGAATTGCAACTAAAAACTTTTTTTTCACACAAGGGAAAACTTAAAATGGATTTAATATAAATAGAAACCACTTTGTAGAACAGAATTATTATTCTCCATAGTCCATTGAGATAGCCTCCAGAATGGGTTATCTCATCTAATCAGCTGATTGGACTGAGTCTGCAACTTTAAAATTCCTCCTCCTTGTCTGGCCACTCCCAGATTTGACTCACTCCTCAGTTGGACAGACATGTCAAGCCATCCTCTGGACTCTATTCTATCTTCAGGACTTTAAAAAAATCAATTGTGAGTTTTTTCGATTCGATCCCATATCATCTCAGACATAGGAGTAATTAAAGGAAAGAAGAAAAAAAGTGGTGTTTCTCTCCTTTTGCTGCCGGCCAAGCGCCTGGGCGTTTAACACCTGCCCAACACTTCGAAACAGCCGCAAATAGATACCGGCATCGGAAGAATAGTTACCCACAGCGGAGTCACCCGGGAGCCCTTTGGAAAGCTAATTGTCAGGTCAGCAATTGTAGGCAATTTCTCGGGATAGCAGCCATTTTTTAAGCAACAGTTGTTGCGCCACAATTAATGGCCGGGCAAATTGCAGCCTTCAGCCATTTTAACAGCCGCTTTAGCCGAGTGAGACGGTTGCGGCCAGCCTAGCCTGCATCGTCCAAACCTTTCAGAAGCCTCGCGCTTCAGTGATTAGCAGGCTATTATTGAGTGCCTCTTTCAGAAGCCTCGCGCTTCCAGACAGTTGCAGGCAAACGTCTTTTGTACATGTAGAAGCTTCGTGCTTCACCGAACCACCTAGCCAAACCTGCTTATAGATTGAACTGCCTGTGGGTCCCTTGCATCTAGAAGCTTCACGCTTTGCTATTAATAGTCCGATTTGTCCTACACTACGACGGACAGAAGCCGTGCACTTCCCTAAATTAAAAAAAACAAATATAAGAAAAGGACAAATGGTAGGAATAGTGCATAAGGCCTACGTCTTGTAGCCGCATGGGGGCTAATATTGTTCCACTATGGCAGACAAACCACTTCAAGCAAAGTGGAAAAAGGGGAACAACACTGAGGCCTCCCAAAAAGGGGACAACAAGGAGCTCCCTTCGGCCTCCAAAACCAAGGCCGCAAGGGCCGTCCCTGTGGCAACTACAGTAGCCAGCCATAAGAGCAAGCGTACTAAGGCCACTTGGAGGGACGAAAGGCATAGGGACAAGGCTTTGGAAAAACTTTGCGACAGGTCCTGTCAGATCCTTCGACTGGCCCAGATATAACCCAGCCCAGAAGGTACCGATCCATCAGCCTTTCATCATGGCCCGCAGATGAACAATTGACACTGGCTTTTCTGCAGACCAGTCCCTTGTCTGGGGGCCTCAATCTACCCCTCCTGGGGTTGCTGCTCAGGCCCCGGGTCACAGGTTGCCTCCGGAAGCCACTTTTACTCCTACAGCAGTGGGCCTCAGGCTGGAAAGCGCTCCTGACATGTCAGCCATCATTGCAGAAGCCATACAAAGAGGCTTAGCCGCTGGTTTTGAGCAGTACCTATGACGGCCCCCGGTAACCTCACAGGCTCAAGATTGGGGAAACAAGCAAGTGGACCCCTTATTGAGAGAGGAAGGTTCTGACATATCTGACACAAATCTTCCCCCCATGGGAGTCGACAGCCCCCCTTGTGACCTAGGAGGGGACAAACAAAATGAGTTGCAGTTGTCCGACGACGAGGGCCTTGCCCCGGATCAACTAGCATTTGTACGCCTCTTTCAACCCAGACTGTTTAAGTCTATATTGTTCAAGGCCAGCAATTCCGTGGACCTGGGTACACAAGGCGGGGACACTGCTGCAGCAGCAGCAGCCATGAATCCCTTGTTTTCTGAACCAACGTCTGACGCTCAGGTGAGACAATGGCTGGCCCCGGCAACCGGATCCAACCCAACACTGTTGGACAAGAAATTCTTTAATGTTGCCCCGAACTTGGCGCAGGTCCTACAACTCCCGGCAGTGGATCCACCGATAGCTGCTCTACATTCAGCAACCACCTTGCCGGGGGACCAGGATGAGATTCTCCGCCCGGAAGATAGACGAATCAAGCAGTCTCTGCAGAGAGCGCATCAGCAGCTGCAGTCCGGGCTTCATCTACAGCATCTTTCTTCTCCTGCACCTCAGTTGTGTGGCTCCGACAACTGCAAGAGCGGATCTCGCTCTCTTGACACCAGGGCGCACAAGGACGTTTGCAAGTTACTTGCGGTATCCCAGTTCCTAGCAGACGCAACCCTGCACTCCACACATTTTGCTTCAAAGGCTATCGCCTCCTCCGTCATGGCTAGACATATGTTGTGGTTGCATCAATGGCCCGCCGATGCAAGACACAAGTGGCAGTTGGCCTTAGCACCCTTTAAGGGACAACTTCTCTTCGGGGACGCCCTGGACCCTAGTTTGGTTGAGACCAGGGATAAGAGGAAAGTTTTGGCGCACCTGTCCCGCCGGACCAGTTTTTGCCTGGGTCCCTATTACCGTCGTCCTCTTCAATGGGGGTGTCAGGGAGATTATTGGATACGGGTTCTCCCTGGAATTCCTCTCCTCCCCCTCCCGAGGTTTTTCATGGCCTGCCTTGTGTCTAGGAATCGACCCAAGAGGGTCCTCATGGAGGAAGCAATTTCCCACCTTCTTGAAATTTGGGCCATACAAGTGGTCCCGTTGGGCCAACTAGGGCAGGGGTTCTACTCAAATTTGTTTTTAGTGCCCAAAGCCTCTGGCGGGTGGAGAGCTATTCTAAACCTCAAACGCCTCAACAGGCACCTGCTTCTTCGCAGGTTCAAAATACAATCCTTACAGATAATTCTTGGCAGCGTTCAGACGGGCGACTTCCTCACCTCTCTGGACCTAACAGAAGCCTACCTGCATATCCCAATTCGCCCAGTCCACCGCAAATTCCTTTTATTCTGTTATGCAGGAACCCATTATCAGTATAGAGCCTTGCCCTTTGGCCTTTCTTCAGCGCCACGGGTTTTTACTAAAGTATTGGCGGCTCTAGCAGCCCACATTCGGGCTAGCCCTATTCGGCTTCTCTGCTACCTGGATGATATACTCATCCTCTCTTCCTCCCTCAATCAGGCACAGGCGGATCTCAAGGTAATGTGGACAAATTACTGGAGCATGGCTTCTCCATTAATGTTGAGAAAAGCCATTTCTCTCCTACTCGTATCCAACACCTCGGTGTGATCATAGATTCTGTTGAGGGTAGAGTCTACCTGTCGCAGGACAGGCAGGACAGTATCAGGGATCTTGTGGGCCAGATACAGAGGGAGCATAGGGTGCCCCTTGCATCACTTTCCACCCTTCTGGGGAAAATGGTGTCCGCCATAGCTATCATGCCATGGGCACGGTTACATGCAAGACCCCTGCAATGGTTTCTTTTGCCCTTCCAGAAGGTGGAGCAGCTCGAGGGCTCAGGTGGTGGTCCCCTCTATAGTATTGCGGTCTCTGACCCGGTGGCGATCCCCTGCGATCTCCAAGGGCTGCCAATTACAAGAACCCCATCATTTAGTCGTCACCACCTATACCAGCCTCTCGGAGTGGGAAGCGCACTCCCAGGAGCTCATGGTTCAGGGTCTGTGGTCACAGCTCGAGTGCCAACGGAACAGCAACTGGTTAGAACTTCGGGCAGTATACCTAGCGCTCCGTCAGTTGAGACACCACGTGTCAGGACAACATGTCCTCATCCTCACAGATAACATCTCCAGGAAGGCGCATATCAACAGGCAGGGGGGAATCAAATCTCAGTCACTACAACTGGAGGCACAATGGATCGGTCTTTGGGCAGAACGCAACCTGCTTTCTCTGACAGCAGACCACATCTCCGGGACGGAGAACGTAATGGCGGACCGGTTGAGCAGGGAGGTGATCGATCCGGCAGAATGTAGCTTGGACCCAGAGGCCTTCAACAAACTGGTACGTTGTTTTGGTCTTCCAGTGATTGACCTCTTCGCCACTCTGACTGTTTCCATAGCCCAGCTTCTGGACTTCTTGCATTGGGTTGGCAAGAGGTCTAGCTCCTAACACGTTGCAGAGGCAGGTGGCGGCCCTGGCCTCGGTCCTTTCCTGCAGCAAGCTCGAATCCCTGGCATCGCACCCCAATATCAAACGCTTCCTACAGGGTGCCACCAATATGCGATCCCCGGTTGTACACAGGTACCCGACCTGGGATCTCCCCAAGGTCTTCACGTCTCTCACCAAGGCACCATACGAGCCATTCCGTTCCACCGGACTGCGACACCTGACCTGTAAAGTGGCCTTTCTCATCGCTATCACAATGGCTCGCCTTATTTCTGAACTTGCAGCCCTGTCCGTTCGCCCGGACCTGTGCGTTTTCCATCCAGACAGAGTGATGTTACGACTGGATCCATCCTTTGTTCCGAAGGTCAACATGTGGTTCCACAGGGCGCAAGAACTGATATTACCGAATTTCTGTCCGGACCTGCCTCACCCGCTTGAGCGCCAGTGGCACACCCTGGACGTCCGACAGGCACTTCGGATTTACATTAAGAGAACTTCCGAGGTGCACAAGACAGAATCACTCTTTGTTTCGTTTCAACCGGCTTCACTGGGGAGCAAGGTGTCTTCTACTATCGGCAGGTGGCTCAGGGACACTATTGCGCGGGCCTACGATCTGCACTCAGTGCCTTGGCCACTGCGGCTCACTGCTCATTCCACCCGTAGCGCTGCCACGTCAGCGGCGTGGGCTACTCAGGCCTCCATTGAGGAGATTTGTAGGGCAGCCACGAGGACCTCCTTGTCACCATTTGTCAGGCACTACAGACTGGACTACTTTGCATCTGCAGAAGCCGCCTTTGGGCGCCGGGTGCTGCAGCAGGTGTTGCATTCTCACTGACTTTTCCGTACGGCTCACTTCCCGTCCGACCGGAGGACACGCTTTGGTATGTCCCATTCTGGAGGCTATCTCAATGGACTATGGAGAAGGGGCGTTGGTCTTACCTGATACGCTCCTTCTAATAGGGTTGAGATAGCCTCCAGTCCCACCCTTGATTGGTGTTCGCCGTTTTTCTTGTTACCTGTTTTCCTGGGAGATTTGGACTACGGCCTCCTTTACCTGTGGCTTTACATTGGGTCTGCTCTTCGTCCTCGTCAAATCTGAGCGTGGCCAGGCAAGGAGGAGGAATTTTAAAGTTTAAGACTTGGTCCAATCAGCTGATCAGACGAGACAACCCATTCTGGAGGCTATTTCAACCCTATGAGAAGGAGCGTATCAGGTAATTTCATTATAGTGCATAATAACATGGCTGTTTGAATCAGTCATGAGCTTTTTGCTGGTGACCGACAAATATCCAAAATGTAAAGACTTTAGAAAGTATTCTAGCATTATAATACCTATATCAGCTGCTATACTACCAGTATTGGATGTTGGATACCAGCACCATATGACAATGTAAGTTGTTTCCTTGAAGCAGAAATACTTTCTTAACCTCAAAACACTATACCATAGCATCATGCTCTATCGTGCCACTGTAAAGAATGAGACATTTTACATGACAGAAAACAAAACAATTGGTGGACAAGAAACCCGAAAGGAGGTGAGGAGTGGCAGAAAATAGATTGCTAACAAAAAAGATGGAATAATGTCGGAGGAAGAAGCAACTAACAGAGAGTAAAAGATATACAGAGTGACAGATCGGAGTTGGTTTAGCGAAAGAAGTGAGAAGCCCGAAGTGTGGATTTTACAAAGAGTGAAAGATTATTATTAAGTAACTGTAACAAGTGGAATCTGGTGAATGGAATGGAGGAATAGAGATAAGAGCTGTGATAAGTGAGTTGTAACGCATATAGGACATAAAACATAGGATACAAAACTGTCATTTTTTCTTGAAGATAAAACTAACATAACGAAGTATTGACATAAAGTTGTGGATTGGGATTTGTAAGGAGAAATAACTGGACATATTGGATATAGTCAAAAAAGAGAAGAAGAAAAGAAAAGGATATTTGATATTGGAACTGAGGACTTACTTGGATTTAACTGAGGCTTAAAAAGGGGTTGATGTAACATTGTAACTTTGTATTACATTGCAGGATACTTTTGGCAGTAAGGAAGAAAGAACAAAAGAAACGTTCGCGGAGGAAATATATATTTACAAATATTAATATAGTAGAAGATGAGATCAGAATTTGAATTTGAAAGATTGTGTAGTGAATATGTTTGAATATTTCTGGGTAACTTATTTAAGAATTGTATATTAAGACATTATAGGAAATTATATATTGAAGTTAGGATTGTTAAATAAGCAGAAATAAATAGAAGATATATTGGGATATTGCTATAAAATTCAAATAGGAAAAGAAAAACAACTGGGTAATAATAGATATATGCAGTTGTGGAGGAAGATTACTCAGACGATAAAAATGACAAGCACAACAACTATAACAAAAACAGGGAAGAAGGTAGCAATGAATCCTACAGTAGTAACAGCATCACCGACTAGCCAAAGAACCATAGAGAGTACCTTAGGAAAAGAAAAGACAGAACAGACACCAAATCTACAGAGTATGCAGACAATGTTACAAATGATTCAGGAATCAATGATGAAAACCCAAGAGGCGATAGCAGACAACCGAGAAGAGGCAAAAATACACCATAGAGAAATCAAAAGGGAAATAGGAGAAATGAAAGATGAAATGAAGAACATAAATGATAAGATAGGAACTATGCAACAAACAATGATAGAAAATGATAAGAGAATTAAGAAAGTGGAGACAAAAATGGAGCAAGTTGATGATAAACTAGAAGAGATGGAATTAAAAAGTATGAATATAAATAAGGAACTGGCTGAGTCAATAGTTTTTCTCGAAATGAAAAAGGCGTCATTTTACTTACGTTTTCAAAATATATCTGAGGAAAGAGAGGAAGATTTAGGAGAAAAATTGGTAGAGATATTAGCAGAGGTAATGCAGAAGGACAAACAGGCAATGAGAAAAGACATAGATGAAATTTACTGAGTCCATTCCAACTATGTATGAAGACACCGATTGGCAAGGGAAGTTCATGTACGTTTTACTAAAAGAACAACTAGAGATGAAATATATAAAAAAACAAGAGAACAAACAATAACATACAGTATAAAGGAAAAGAAATTATAATTCTGAAACAAATACCTCGTAGAATAAGGAATCAGAGATATCAATACCAATTTCTAACCACAAAATTGACAAAATATAAGATTATGTTCAGATGGTTGGTCCCAGAAGGGATACTTATTTCATGGCAAGATAAAAAATGCAAAGTGGATACATTAGGAAAGGTGCATGAATTTCATGAAAAAAAAACCTGATACAAGAGGGGGAGCAGGGAAGTAAGGAAGATATAGATAGTAGAAGCCAGGAAGAAGAGCAAATAGAAGATATAGAAAGAGAAGGAGAAGTGCAAAAAATACAAGAAAGAGAACAAACAGAAGACCAAGGAGTAAAAGGAAGAGTATTAAGAGAAACAAGGAGCACAAAAAAACAGGACAAGTAAAAAATGGGAGAAGAAATTAAATTCTTCTCGGTAAATATCAATGGCTTAAATATACCAAAGAAAAGAACACAAACATTTACTAAATTACAAAAATTGGAGGCAGATGTTATATGCCTACAAGAGGTTCATATACAAAAAGATTATAGGAAACTACTAGAAAACCAAAAACTAGGGATA
>JANHFT010005183.1:67451-79990 GCA_032467955.1 Pseudoxenodon macrops | reverse complement strand
TTTTCTTGTTTTTGTCCCCAAAAACTAGGTGCGTCTTATACTTCGGTGCGTCTTATACTCCGAAAAATACGGTATTTGACCCAAATAACAGTGTTCCCCGCGCTCTCTGGCAATTCTATTATAAAATCCATAAATATTTCTCTCCAGGGTGCTGAAGGTTCAGCTAACATTTGTAACAGTCCTGCGGCATTCCCTTAATGTCTTTTTGCTGCAGCGCAAATAGGACAGCTAGCCACATAGTTTTCGATATCCTTTTTCAGTGATGGCCACCAGAATTGTCTTTTGATGAGGTGCAATGTTTTGAAAAATCCAAAGTGACCACCAGTTTATAGTTGTGGCAGCATTTCATAACATCCAATCTTTGGTTGGCTGATACATATAACTTTCCTCCCACCCTTATTAAGTCCTCCTTGATGAGGCAGAGGTTTTTGGGGTTTAGAAACCACTTGTCGTTTCTTAAACACTTGGGTGGTTGCGTTATCAGTGGTCCCTTCTTGTTTGGTTTGTGATCTAGTGATTACTTTTGCTGCTACTTCATTATCCTGAAGGACTGGTCTGATTGCTTCAGGCTTTGCGCTGTTGTATTGTGGTTTCCTTGATAGGCATCTGCTAAGAAGTTTTCCACCCCAGGGAAATACTTAAGGGTAAAGTCAAACTATTGGAAATATTGTGTCCACCTGACTTGCTTTGGGGAGAGTTTCCTTGGGGTTTTTAGGGCTTCCAAATTTTTATGATCAGTCCAGACTTCAAAAAGGACCTTACTTCCCTTTAAGAATTGTCTACATGTGAGGAGTGCCCAGCAAATTGCATAGGCTTCCTTCTCCCAGATAGCCCACCTTTCTGAGTTTCTGTTAGTTTTTTGGATGTGTAGGCACAGGATTGCAGCTGTCCCTGTTCGTTTGTTTACAATAGGACTGCCCATTGCCACATCACTTGCATCCGCTTATATTACAGTTTCTCTGGATCTGGGTGTTTTAAAATTGGTTCAGCCGAAAAAAGCCACTTGAATGTCAGGCCTGCATTTTAATCCCGTTGGATTTTGGCCTGCCACACTTTCTGTAATTCTACTATGCATTTTCTGTTCTGGGAAAATGGGAGGGGGGATAGTGTGGAGTTGGAGACATGTAGCCATAATAACATTCTTTCTAGAATGCCAAGGTCATCCTTTGTCTTTGCACCAGGTGAAACCAGGTGGGCGAATATGCCAGCATGGCAGAGAGAGATTGGACCATGTGACGGACTTGTGGGTGTGAGGGTAGGATCTTGAACTTTCAACTAAGGGGTGGAAACCTGCAAATCTTCAGATTTGGATTTCACCAGTTTGTGCCAATACGTCTCTCCTAATAAATTGGAACTTTGAGGAATGCTTTGCCTTGGAGTCTGATTTGATCGGAAATGGTATTTGGAACGCTGACATTGAGTTTCTCAAATGCTGCTTGGCATTCCATTATCCAGTTCAATGGCTGTTTAGGCTTTGCTTTCCCCTCCCCTTTTCCTTTTAAGAGGAAGGAAAGTTAAGAGTTATAGGAAAGGCTGTTTGAGCAAAGGCAGGAATAAATTGGCAGTAAAAGTTACCAAATCCCAGGAAACTTTGTAGTTGCTTATATGTGAGGGGTGTTTCCCAGTAAATTACTGCTTGGGCTTTTTGGGGATCCATTTCTATTCCTTCATATGAAATACGATATCCCAGGTAGTCAATCCTATCCAGATGGAATTTGCATTTAGAGAACTTGGCATAGAGCTTTGCTGCATAGAGTTTATTTAGAACCACCCTGAGTAATTTTACATGTTCTTCTTTTGTCTCCATATAGATTTAAATGTCTAGGTAAACCAGGACCCCTTTATATAAATATTCATGGAGCACTTCATTTATTAGTTGCATGAATACATCTGGGGCTCCTTGTAATCCAAAAGGAAGTACCTAAAATTGGAAGGATCCCAGTGGTGTGTTAAATGCCATTTTCCACTCGTCCCCCTCCCTTATTCTTATTCGATAATATGCCTCTCTCAGGTCTAACTTTGAAAATATTATTCCTTGTGAGAGGTGTGCCAACATGTCCTTCCTAAGGGGGAGAGGGTACATGTTTTGTACGCTTATTGTATTTAAATAATAATCTACACATAATCTAATAGAACCATCTTTATTTTCTCTGAAAAGTACTGGGGCTGCGATTTCTGGGCATGCTGGTTCAATGAACCCTCTTTTCAGGTTTTTGTCAATGAAAGCTCTTCATTCTGTCAGTTCTCTAGGGGACATGCAATACACCTTTGGTTTGGGAAGTTTTGCCCCTGACAGGATTTCAATTGCGCAGTCAGTAGCACAGTGGGTGGGGGAGTTCGTTGGACGCCTTTTCACTGAAAACCTCAGGTAGGTCTCTGTATTCCTTTGATACATCCACATTTGATGTTCCCTAATTGGGCATTTATATTTCGCAGACAAGCCCCCCCTTCCAGTCTCCCTTTTTGCGGCAGCAACAGTTACCTGTAACTGAAATCTGATCGACCCTTGCTTCCAGTTAATTTTTGGATTCCATTTTTTCAACCACGCTAACCCCAATATTAATGGCCATTCCATGCCGGGTGCCACCACAAATGCCTCTTTGCGATTATCTATTTTTAGGGGCTCAGTAGCAAACATGGTGGGTTCTCCCCCAGATATTAATCTGTCTAATTGGCAAAATTTGATTGGGTTCCTTAGTCTCCTTAGCTTTATTCCCAGTTTCCCTACTCGGGTGGGACTTATGAGGCAACTTGTGCATCCAGAGTATAGAAAAGAAGAGTTTTACGTCTCTATTTTGACTGGGTATAAACAGTTTTAGGGGGAGGGTAAGCAGTTCAATTGGGTTGCTTACCAGTGGTTTGTCTTCTGGGTCGCTTTTGGTGAAAGTTGGTTCCTCTGGTTGGATTTCTGGAGACTCCAGGGGGTGGGGCTCCTGAAACATGATGGTTGCCTTGCTTCATAGGGCAGTTTCCTTCCCTCGGGGGTTTGACTTTGTGGGTTTTCCCCCAACAGGTGTTCTGATTTCCTCATCGGCATCTCCTATTGGCACTCTGCAGCTCGGTGCCCCTCTTTCCCGCACTTAAAACAAGCTGACAACGTCCGGGCGAAGGACATTTGCGATTTGAATTGATCTCTTTTCCCCTGGGGTGGGGATCTCTTCCAGCCTAGGTTTGGTCAGTACAGGTTCCTAATCATGTCAGTCTCAGCTTCCTCCATTCAAACAGGCGATCTGGTGCTCTTCTGGTGACGCAGACATTGTAGAGGTCATCATTTAATCCATCTTTGAAGCAGCTCATCAGGATGTCTTCGGGCCAGTTGATGCAGCAGGCCAGATCCCGGAACTCCTCAATGTATTCCGCTACGGATCATCCCCCTTGCCTCATGACTTTGATTTGGTCTCAAGCTTTTTGGTCAGCTAGGGGGTCCTCGAAATGGTGATGCGGGGCCATCATGAATCTGTCGAAATTTCTCAACTCTGCGGAGTCTGCATTCTGCAAGGTGACTATCTGGCCACGGCTTTCTCTAACATGAGCGTCACGACTTGTACTCAAACACCTCTGTTTTTCCCAATTCCGAGCGACCAGCACAGTTTCTTGGAGTCCTCTTGGGATACCCCCATCTCCACAACTGGGTATAAGGAGCATGCTTTGGGTTGAGTGATGGTGGAGATAACTGCATAGCATTTGATTTATCTTAATTCGCTACTTTGCTTGGACACTGTTGCAAGGTTCTCAAGGTAGAGCGAAATGTGCTTCTCCAGGTTGACCTAACTTTACAGTGTCTGCTTTCTGTAAGGGCCTGCCTCTCCTCCTTTCCCAAGAAAGTATAGACTATTGAAACATGGTATTTCAAAAGGAAGTTTTTATTGAGAAGAAGTGATAGCAGGACAATCCCAAACTACAGTTAGAAATAGGGCTCTAGAAGGGCCGTTGGTCTTACCTGATACGCTCCTTCTCGTAGGGTGGAGATAGCATCCAGGCATGGGAAGTCCCTTCTCCTGCTAGCCAATAGGACTGAGTCTTTCAAAGCTTGAGTAGCCCGCCTCCGTTGCTAGGTTACCCAGCTTTCTCGAAGGCCGAAGAGAGACTCGACCCGTGGAGCCAATTGTAAGAAAGGTAAATAGTAGTAAGGAAAGGAAAGGAAACAGAGCCTATAGGTAAGTCTGACCAGGGTGGGGCTGGATGCTATCTCCACCCCATGAGAAGGAGCGTATCAGGTAAGACCAACACCCCTTCTGCATAGTGGGTGGAGCTAGCATCCAGGCATGGGACATACCAAAGCAGTGTGTCCTAGGATGGGCAATGATAGTAACTAAGCCTGGTGAACCCGTTGAAGTACTCTGTGCCCAAAGGCCGTGTCAGCTGATGCAAAAGAGTCCAGTTTGTAGTGGCGGATAAACAGGGAGAGAGAAGTCCACGTGGCCGCCTTACAGATCTCTTCTAACGAAGCCTGCGTAGCCCAAGCTGCAGTGGTTGCTGCACTGTGGGTGGAATGAGCAGTGATCCTTGCCGGGCACGGAGTAGACGAGATGTCGTAGGCTCAGGCTATAGTGCTGCGGATCCAGCGGCCAATCGTGGAGGACTGCGCCTTGAGACCGAGTTTCGAAGGAAGAAATGAAACAAAGAGGGACTCCGTTTTCCTGAAAGCAGCTGGGCGGCGTATATAAATGCGCAGCACTCTGTGAACGTCCAAGGTGTGCCACTGTCGTTCGAGACGATGAGAAGGATTAGGGCAAAAGTTGGGAAGCACCAGTTCCTGCGCCCTGTGGAAATAGGAATCGACCTTGGGCAGGAAAGATGGATCCATTCGTAGGACCACTCTGTCGAGATGGAACACGCAGAGAACCTGTCGTACGGAAAGGGCTGCCAACTCTGATATGCGACGCGCAGACATCACCGCTACTAGGAAGGCTACCTTGCAGGTGAGATGAAGAGAGACCTCCCGCAATGGTTCGTACGGTCCAGAGGTTAAGAGAGTACCTTGGGAAGGTCCCAGGTCGGGTACCTGTGTACGACGGGCGGACATATGTTCATGGCCCCCCTTAGGAACCTCTTAACCATGGGGTGCAATGCTAATGAGGAGAGAGAGCCACAGGATAATACGGAAGAGAGGGTGCCTGCCGCCTGAGGGTGTTGGGAATGAGGCCCTTGTCCAGACCATCTTGAAGAAAGTCAACAATGTTGCCAATGGAAAGAAGGACGGGTGAGTATCTGTGGCGCGAGCACCAGGTACAAAGTATCTTCCAGGTCGGCGAGTAGATACGCTCCGTCGAAGGGCATCTGGAGGCCTGAATGGTTACCATGGCACGTGATGAAACCTGTTGATGTTTCAAGGCGACCCACTCAAGCGCCAAGCGGTTAAACGGAGCCATTCGGGGTTGGGGTGGACCAAGGTTCCCTGGCTCAATGGTGGAGGAGCGAGAGGGATCGGCTATCGACAACGCCTTCAGGTCCGCGAACCACGGCCTCCGGGGCCAGTGCGGAGCCAGGAGGATAACTTCTGCCCCCTCTTGCAAGATCTTGTTGACTACCATAGGAAGGAGTGGCAGGGGTGGAAAGGCGAATAGGAGACTGGAGGGCCAGATGCAACGGAGCGCGTTGGTGCCCTCCGCTCCCTCCGTCTGATACCTGGAGAAGAAGCGGGGCACTTGCGCGTTCTCCAGAGAGGCGAATAAGTCGACCACAGGACGTCCAAACCAGTGTACAAGGCGTTAGAAGATGGTTGGGTGGAGATGCCATTCCGACTGGGCCACTGTGGACCGGCTCAACCAGTCCGCTTGCGTGTTCGTGGCACCGGAGATGTGCTCCGCTGAGAGGGACAAGTTTCTTGGCCTCCTGCATCAGTGTTCGGGATCTTGTCCCTCCAAGTCGGTTGATGTGTGCCTTGGTGCACACGTTGTCAGTGAGCACCAGGACATGTTGACCGACTGTGAGGTATTGGAGGTGTCGTAGACCCAGAAAGGCTGCCCGCAGTTCCAGGAAGTTGATGTTGTGAGACTTCTCTGTGGCGGTCCAGAGACCCTGAGCCATCTCCAAGAGGGCGTGAGCGTCAGGCTGGCGTCGGTGGTGACCACGATTCTCTGGGGTTCTTGGAAGAGGCAGCCTTTTGACAAGGCTGGGGAGAGCCACCATTGGGGAGACTGTCACACCATCGGAGGAAGAAGCACCCTTGTGGAGGGGTTTGCCCATGCCTTCTGGAAAGGGAGGAGAAACCATTGAAGGTCCCTGGAGTGAAGTTGCGCCCAGGGGGTAATACAAATGCAAGATATCATTTTGCCCAGGAGCGTGGCCAACCAGCTCAGCGGCACGCAACGGAGCCGGAGCAGTTTTTCAATCAGGTGGGTGATACTGTCCTGCCGCTCCTGGGAAAGGAACACCCTGCCCTCCAGTGAGTCAGCAATGGTTCCAAGGTATGGGAGGGAGGTGTCAGAGAAGCCTAGTTCGCTAAGGACCTCTACAACTACCTGAACGTCCCTCACTGCCTGACTTCTGGAAGATGCTTGGACCAGGATGTCGTTCAGATAACACTGGAGACGTACAGGAATGCTCCTAAGGTGAGCCGCAGCCGCTGCTAACACCTTGGTGAACACCCTGGGGGCAGATGAGAGGCCAAACGGTAGAGCGGTATACTGGGAGTGAGTACCCGCGTAAGCAAATCTAAGGAACTTCCTATGTGATGACCTGATGGGAATGTGCAGGTACGCTTCCGTGAGGTCGATGGAAGCTAAATAATCTCCCTGCCGAACGCTGGCTAAGATGGAAGACAGGGAGTGAATCTTGAACCGGCGGTATTTAATGTACCGGCGGTATTTAATGTACCGGTTAAGACGCTTGAGGTCCAGGATCGCTCTCCACCCACCCACCCCGAGGATTTAGGCACCACAAATAGGATTGAATAGAAACCACGGCAGGTTTGGTCCTGAGGGATCGTTTCGATGGCCTGAATACTTAATGAGATGGGCATTGGCCGAATCCATAAGGAGCTTTTTGTTGGGGTTGTGTGATAAAAGGACACTGGATGAAGAACCTAGGAGGAGTGGAGAGCAATTCTAGGGAGAGACCCTCCCTAATGGTGTTCAGGACCCACACATCTGACATGATCGTCTCCCAACGGTGGGCGAAGAGGATTAAGCGGCCCCCGATGGGTGGATCGTGGAGGGATCTATCTGGGACGTCTGTACGGTTGCCACCCCTCCCCCCGAAAGGGCCATTTGAATTGCCTGCCCCTAGCTTGTCAATCCTGCCCCTGTCTTTGCCCGTTATTGTTGTACTGACCATGAGGTCTTGGAAAAGTGGATGAAGGCTCCGGAGGGCGAAAGGATTTGCGCTGGTACGGTGCAACTCTATAGGTGCCCCGCCTGGAAAGGTTAGGCAGGATCTTCTTCTTGTCCTTAGATTCTATTAGGATAGGATCCAAGGATGCTCCGAATAAGGTTGGGCCTTTGAACGGAGTAGACGCCAGTCGTCAATTATGGCGGATGGCGGCTTGCCAAGACCGTAGCCAGTGCATCCGTCCAGCCATTACTGATGATCCGATGGCGCGGGATGCGAATCGGGCTGACTGAAAAGTTGCATCGGCCGTGAATTGAGCGGCAGCAACCAATTTATTGAGATCTTGATGTGCTCTGGTGTCCGACACCGGAATCTTTGCTTGGAGCTGCTGCAACCAGAGTAAAGAGGCACGTGTGAAGGAGGTGGTGGTGGATACCCTGACCGCCCAAGCGGCCGCTTGGTGAGTCTTAATCAGGGCCTGTTCCGTCCTCCTATCTTCCGGCTTCAGCAGTTCGGCTGAATCGGCTGGCATGGCTGTACTGGTGTAAATGGCCACAATTGGTGCTTCGATGGTAGGTGGCTGCAGGTCATCCGCCAATCCCTGTTCGATATTGAACAATTTCTTATCGGAACTGGACGGCTGAGCCCCCGCAATGGGGTTGACCCATTGTTTGCGCACTGCCTCCTGAAAGATTTGGGGCGCCGGAACCACATCCTGCATTGTGGTCGGTTCTGTGAACAAGGAAGGTTGCTTAGGCTAAGAGGCGCTCGCTGAGGAAGCAGTTGATGGCAAGTCGGCCAATGAAGAGGCCTTGTAGAGCAGGGAGCGGAACAGGGCCGGTTGAAAGAGGGTGGAGATAGTTGGAGGTTCAGACGACATGCCCTTGTCTTCCAACAGGTTAAACTCCCGTTGCTCCTCATCAGCCGACAATTCCGGGGAGGAGGATGCTGAATCATCAGAAGAATCCGAGGGGATTCTGTAGGCTGTTCTGGTAGGTTGTGCTGGGGTTTCGTAATGAGTAGTGGTTCTGCCCAGCTGCTTGATGCCCTCAGCTATGCTCTTCTGGATGGCCTTGGCTATCATCTCTTGTACGCCAGGCGTGGCGGAAGGACCCGCCACTTCCTTGTCAACAGAAGGATTAACAGGTTGGGGAGACCCCGAGACCGGCAACTGGGCGACCTGGTTGGAAGCTGGATCCATGGGCGGTCTGCCCCATAACTGGGAATTGTCAATATTGACCTCAAGATGGTCCAGTGACAATTGATCAGATGCCGGTCCAGGCTGCAGGCAAGGTCACATGTACAGCCGATTGTGCGCAGATTTTCCTAATCGCCTTGTCCCTGCGGCGCTCATCACTTTCAGTAGCCTTTGAGCGCATGCCTGAGCACTTATGGGGCTTGTGGGCTTTGGAAGTGGAGGGGCCATCCCCCTGAGGAGAGGAGCCTGAAGCCCCAGTCTCCTTCTGGGAAGTTCGTTTCCCCATCGAATCCTCTATTAGTAGTTATATTCCTAACTAAGAAACTTATTATTAATTCTTAATTGTAATTTTTTTTTTTTTTTGTAATATCTATTTATTTATTTTGTAACTAACTATGTAACAACTGTCTTCCTATTAGCAGGCAGGCCTGTGTGAGTCAGAAAAAAACCCCGGTGGCAATAAGGTGGGTGCCAAAGGGCTGCTCCTGCCAGAAAAGCCTATGCCCAGGCTGCTGAAGGAACAGTGTCAAAGAGCACTTAAATTGGAACGGGCTGGCTTGGAGAAGAAACTGGGATCAGAACCCGTCTTCTGGTTCCTTTCCCCAGGGCACTATAGATGGTTAAAGTGTCTCCCACAATGGTAGCCGGCGTGGAATGAACCACAAAATGGTGCCCGACACTTAGTTAACTTCAAAATGGCGCCTGCCACCTAAAGAGCTGGTTCAAAATGGCACCTGTCACTATTGCCGTCTCCAAAATGGCGCCCGTTAGTAAAAGGGCGCGAAAACAGTTCTCAAGAAGGGGCCTGCCGCTAGTCCTGCCCCGGCGGAGAGAGCGCGCGAGAGCTCTGCTGGCCATTTTAGCCCACAGGGGCCTCGATTCCTACTAGGCGAGCCGATTCTTTAAAAATTTCAAGCCTGGAATCGATACCAGATGCCAGAGGTGTCCCAATGGGAGCGAAGAGCTCCTCCAGCCACTCCGCTTGCCTCCGGAGGGAAACCAAGTCTCCCGCTGTAATCGTGCCTGAAAGTATAGAACTAAGTGAACTAGAGAGAGAGAGAGCGTAGATAGCTCTGGTGGGGCTCTGAGGGCTCTGAACCCCGCTGGCTCTTAAAGCCACCCACAGGCACGGAGGTCAAGGCAGGGGGAAAGAAAGAAAAGCTGAAAAAAATGGCCAGCCAGGAGTACAAAGTACCCTGCCGACGTTTCTTTCGCTAAGGAAAATTAAACTCACAGAAATAGTGAAGAAATTGCTCAGAAGAGAGGAGCTGGCATCCACACGTCCGTTCTAGAGAGAGAACTGAGTGAAAGCTGGGTAACCTAGCAACGGAGGCGGGCTACTCAAGCTTTGAAAGACTCAGTCCTATTGGCTAGCAGGACAAGGGACTTCCCATGCCTGCATGCTAGCTCCACTCTCTATGGAGAATATCTCATTACTGATGCTGAGATGAATGCACACAATGCATACTGAAAAATAATGGATAGTTTAATTAATTTACTTTTCTATATGGAAGGATTTGTTTGTTTATTTTTATATGAAAGGATTTGTTTGTTGGTTTCTACTTACTTTTCACTGACAATAGGTTGGGCAGGGCACTAATTGTACTCAGGCTTTTTATTTATCAACTTGAGAGAGAGAATTGATTGGTTCATTCGGAGGTCAACATGAGTGAAAATTCAAGCTTCAGAAGTTGAAGTGGTGTTATATGGAATTGTCCTTATTGAAAAGAATTGAATACAGATTTAGAAGAGATTCATAGAAAGTAATTAATGATGCTAACAAAATAGTATTGATTTCAGTGGGTTCCAACCAAGTGTAATTACATCTGGAGCCAATTGTTTATAGTTTCCTTTCACTTAGATCTTTAAAATTGATCCCAGTAGCTGTATTTTTGCCAGTTACTGATTTAGAAATTGCCGAGTAAATTATTTCGACTTTCAAATAACGGGAATCACAATCCTATTGTTTAACTAGCTTTTGTAGTTTATTTCGTATGTAGTCATAACATAATGTATCATTTTAATCCAAACAATTACACAACTCTTTTTTTTTAAGTATTGGAAGTAGCTTTAATTATTAAGTAATGTGTAGCTTGTTTGTGTGCATGTATACTTAAAAAGAATTTCTATTTATTTAAGTGAGGTGTCTTAAGAACAAACACATAGATTGTAGCCTAGCTTAATTTAACTTTTTTTCTTCATGTTATGTACTATTATCAATGCATATTTCTATAATTCTATAATTTCTAGGTTGTAAAGTGTTCTTGAGAATCATCAGAATCCTGTAGATACAAATGACGTTAATAAATAATAGAGTAACTAACAGAAGAATGCCACTCTACAAAGCTAAAAGCTATATAAATCATAATTGTCCAAAATCTTGTTAATATCTAATGAATGATTCAACCTTTATCATTATTAGCAGCAGCCAAATTACATTACTTAAAATTTTCTAAGAATTTGCCTGGTTCCTTTTAAGCTAAATTTTCCCAACCCAAGCTTTCTATATTTGCTGCTGGCTATTGGCAAGCCTATCTGAGAATGTAGGAGTTTTAGTTCAGTGTATCCAGTTTGCACCAGATTGAAGAAGGAGGGATTATAAGAATATATCTAACTGTCACATGCTTCTAACCTCCCTCTTAAGATAGTTGTTAACATTGTTACTATTTTTGTCTTTTTTCCTATTGTTTTTAGCTTTGCTTTTTATTTTATATCCAGCTCTATTTTTACTATCCATGGAGAAACTATTATTAGAGATTATCATTATTTCATAGGCTTCTCCATCCATTTGTATATGACCTATGCTAGTCCATACAGCTCAGAATACTGCAAGAAAAGAGAATAATTGGTCCTCCAAGTGTTGCTGAATTATCTTTTCTAGCAACTTCAATCAGTGTAACCAACTGAGGGGTGCTAGGAGCCATAACAGCTAGAAATCCAAGTGTTGTAATAATACCTTCAAGTTCCTCACCTTTGATATCAATTGAGCAATGACTTTCCAGAGTGTAGTCAGCAAATTGTTCAATCAATATTTTGTATGCAAATTAGGTTAACTAATCTGAAAAACTAGATGATTGTTTTATTCCAAATATTGCAGCAATTATCAACCTGGCTGATCCATTTTGCAATTTCTCTACAACTATTTTTACTTATTCAAATTTATTGTTCTCCTAACTCCAATATACTTTTTCAGCGGTAGCTCCTTACAGAATAAGTTGTAAGTAGCCAAGAATTAATGCCACTGCAACTAAAATGATGAATCATATCTATCCATTTGGGGCACCTTTTTTTCTTCTGCAAGAATTCTCCTTTTGGTGTTTTTCCATTCATTAGCATGGACTGAAATATGTTATTTCTTGTTGCAATTTCACGATGATGGAGTATTTCCACAATTTTCTTTTGGGATATGTTACCTCTCAACATTTTGGAGCATTTGCAAAACACAGTTTTAGAAACATGTTTGGACACCAAAATAAATTAAACAGTGTGGCATGGTGTTTTTTTTTACTCATTAATGTTAGAATTTGGGGGGATGTTCTTTGCACAGGTTACTGTGGTTTTAGCTAATATGATACTTTTGTCATATGCAATTTTTAAAGGAAATATTGCACCTGCACATCTAAAGTTATGATCTGCCACAAACCATCTGTTAAAGGGAGATAGATCTGGGAGCGTAACAAGTTTTTGTTATTTGCATCATGGCTAGTTATACAGTATGTAGTTTTGACAAAATAGAAAATGAGAAAGCTTGTTTAATTTATTTTAAGAAAGTCAAGTATGAAATTATTTACAAGTTTTTATTCAATATTATTGCCTATATCAATTCAGTCGGGGGGAAAAGCTGGGCAAAAATGTGGATTTCTAAAACCCAGAGATGAGAAATATCATATTATAGAACAGAGACTAGGTTTGGAGCACTTTTGGACAGGAGAATGGTTGGACTGTGTATCATGCCAAGCAAAGGTGGTGTCAGCGTTCCAAATATCATCCCTAAAGGATCAGACTCCAAGGCAAAGCTTTCCTCAAAGTTCTGGTTTATTAGGACAGACATGTTGGCACGATCTGTGGC
>JANHFT010005183.1:50359-61628 GCA_032467955.1 Pseudoxenodon macrops | reverse complement strand
TGGTGAGCAACTGATTCTGCCTGGGTTTCTTAATTAGATTTAAAATAGTTGAAAGAAGCCATGTGTTTCTACCAGCTGCATTTCTACCAGCAGGATTCAGTCCTAAGAGCAAGGTAAGCATGTTGGGGGGGGGGGCCAGACAGAAGGAAAAAAAACCTAGAAATTTTTTTTAAACTCCCCAAAAAAAATTCCACAAAAGAGATGGTGACCTCCACAGACCAGAACCGGTTCTATGACGTCACCAGCTGCTTCCTACCTACTCTATTGAACCGGTCAGAACCGGTAGGATTTCACCCCTGTTTTCATAGATGAATTCAGGGTTCATAAAAATGTGCTTGTTAGCTGTATATCCCATCTTCAGGGGCTCTAAGCAGCTTATATAGAAATCTCTCTTCATTTTATTACCAGAACAAAAGCCTATGAGCTAAGTTGGGCTAAGAGAGAGTTACTGGTCCAACATACCCCAAGGACCTGAAGACATGACCTGGGACCCCAACAGGAATGTACCATTCTAGAGATGGCTATTAAATAAGAAAAGACCCCAACTCTCTCTGGGTGCTTTATGTTCCCCTCCTCCCAGTCTTTTAACAGTATTTATTATTATTATTATTTATTATTTTAAATTATACTGGTTAAATGTTGGTAAGCCATCCAAAATCGTCTCTGACAAGATGAGCAACACATAAATATAATAAATAAAGTAAATTAATATAGATGAAGCTCGCTAGCTTGTGAAGTGTGTTCTCTGAATAAGGATGTGACAGAACAATTTCCAATACTTACCAAGTCCATTAACAGTTATCTCTTTGTCCTGACACATATATAGGGGCAAATGATACTGTAAAGAATACAGCCATATCACTACAGATATTGCACATCTAGAAAGAGATGTCAAACCCAGGAGTGTTGATGCATTCTTATCTATCTAGTCTATGGAAGAAAACCAGAAAAGAAAAACACTGTAAGTTAGTTACTGGCTATAATAATGTAGCATTTATGGTTTCCAGGACTATAGTCTGAGGTATACAAATGAGGAGCTGCTGGCACAAGATGGCTGTTCATCATAAGAACAGGTAAAAATGTGTTTGCCCTAAGCAGGCTAAGATTGATAAGGAGGGCTTTATCCTGAATCATTTGAGAGAGATAAGAATGAAGACCTGGAAGTAAGAACCTCAGATAAATAGGTGTGCCGTGTGTTGTAAAAAGTGAGAGAGTTACTGAAATAAGGCTTCTTAAACCACCAAAGGACAACTGAGAAAGAATTAACTTCATGGTCTTTATTGTCTAGACACTAATGGTCATCATAGGAGAAATAAAACAAGATGAGATTGAGCTCTACATATAGAAGAACAAATATGATTTAAGAGGTATAACAGAACTGGTGGGGATTACTCCCATGATTACCATAGAGCAAGTGGAAACAGAAGCAATAGAAAGTTACAGGGAATTGCAGTATGTGTTAGAAATAGGCATTCCTGCTCAGAAATCCAAATGAATAAACTTGGCAGTGTAGTGGAGAGCATCTGCATTTTGATGGAATTGTGTTTTTTTTTTAATTTGCACTTACACTCCGTTTTTACCCTTAAAACACTTAAATGGTAGTACTGTTCATGGCTTCCTTGTAGGTGTCAAATGTTTCCCATTCAAGATAATAAGAGATCTAGTTTGGTAGAACTGAACAAAAGAGTTCAGTTGAATTCAATAAAAAGGGAAGCATTTCTGGCAGATGGGTCAGTAGATGCCCGGTATTCTCAGCAAAATCCATTTGTTGTCTAAGTGGTTGTGCTCTTGTGGCGCCTACTTTAATTAAGTCTCTAACAGGATTTCCATTATAAGCCATGTTTTAAGAGTTTTATTGCTCAGCTGTAACATATTGCTCCAGGCAGACTGTCTCAGCCTAACACTTTTTTTTTTCAGATTTAAGGAGCAAAAAAAACCTTAAAAAGTTAGAGAAATGGAGCTTCATAGTTTGTCTTTCTTTAGTACCATACAACCTGTTGTTTTTATGCTCTGAAACAGAGGGGTGTGATTGAAAGATTGTCAGTTGACATGTGGGGTGTAAAATTTACCTTTATACACATAAATGTAATGTATATCTAGTCTGAGAGGCCCTTGGTGTTCTCTGAGCTTGGTTGGTTTTTTGCAGACATTTCATTACCCAAACTAGATAACATTATCAGTGCAGATACTGCACTGCAAGAAAATAACCAAGCTCAGAGGGCACCAAGAACCCCTCATTTCAACCCTGAGTTACAAATATTCTCCTTTATATATGGAGTCTGGATGCTGAAAACAAACAACAACAAAAAGAGTTGAATGTATATGTAGCACATGGGTATACTAAGGAGACACATAAAAAATATTTTGGGCACCTGTGTAACAATTCCTATTTGAAGCTCATAAAGTCTTATCACAAGAACCTTGCAGAAAGACCAGCCCATCATTTCATTTCATTTCATTTCATTTATTTATGTGTGTGCATGTGAAAATGACCTTTGGAAGAATTGGAGGGATTTCATATGCAACATTTGTTTGGTGATAGACATGCTTGGTTCATTTGCATTTTGCATGACATTTATAGAATGTACTTGTCCATTCTTTCTCCTGGGTTTTTTCCCCGCTCCATCTCTTGAGACTGCAGCATAATTCCGTATGCACAGGGAAGAGAACATATAAGGGATAAGATGGAGAGAGCGGTCCATTATTGATGCCATTGGTGATACATGACTGATTTCTGTTTGCAATGCTAGTCAAAAGCTCTTCTCTCTAACTTTTCCATGAGAGTTTGCTGACTCTGGGGAATGAGAGAACACAGCTGTGGATCCTTTGAACAGCTATATGTCTTTTTCTATTGCACAAGGGAACAATTAAAAGAAATAGAAGAGAAAATGGATTTATCTGACTCTCCTTACCCTTCCCAAAACAAGTCCATGGGTGACCTGATTGTTTGCTAATTATAAACAGTACAGTCAGGAAAATTTCCCCAACTGAAAAGCTATTTTAACTTCTAGTGGCTGAATTCAAATACTTTAATATCTAGATGATATACTTCAACAATTGCCTAATACCAGCGCCAAGATAACTGATTGCAGCTGGATTAAAGTATATATTTCTCTGAACTCCTTTATGCTCATTTTGGTGCAATTTTACAATCAAGTCAATATTAGGCTGGTGTTCTCACTAAAATACATTTGTTGTCTAAGTGGTTGTACTGGATTTTCCCCCCTGAAATACACAAATCTCAGTAATTTATTAAATTAGTGTTTAATAGTTCAGTTTGGAATGGAACCTGTGGCCCTCTGAAATTTATGTAAAGTAAGAACATGAATCTGTACCAGAGAATAATGAAACTGAAAGTAAAATTATTTAGCTAACTTTCAGTAAGCCAAAGTATATTATGGTTCAGAAGAACAGAAGAAACTTTACAAATAAAGAACTAGCACCTGATGTTGCCTTAGAAGGTTTGGAATAACTCCTTCCGAATTCCGGTTGTTGTCTTTTGAGCGTCAGTATCCACTTTTATAATGGCATATTAAATATTCATAAAAAGGACAATAAATAATCCATTATTATTTTACATGGTCAAACACCTACATACTGTCCAGAGGTTTTGATAAAATTTAAATCCTTGAAAGAAGTGTTGAATACCTTATAAATATAGAAAAAGTGGGCTTAATAGGGCAGTCTCTACTTCAAGAAAAAAAACTTGGGATTCCTGTAACTCAACCATGTAAATCTTAACATTTAATAAACGTTATGATCACAGTGGAGATGCTCTGTAGAAGGTTGTATGGAGTTAGTTGATGATCATACATCATATAAATCATATATCACAATAAATCATGGTTTCCTAACATGGGATATTGAATAAACCATATTGGCAATGTTGGCACAACACATTAAACATAAAGAATAGTTTACATCTTGTAATGGGTGTGCTTTTCAAGCACACTAGATCATAGGCAAACAAAGAAGTTAGGACTAAGTCAGAGGAATTAGTATAGTTCTGGTCACAATTCATTTTCAAGCCTGAGGGGTTTATTTTTAGACTGCAAAGGTTTACAATTCTATATACTCTTGAATGAGTCTAGTTTTCTCTGTTTGACATTTCTTGATTGGAATGTCAGGGACAACATCTCCTGAAGCATGACAGCTTCCTGAGAGGAACAAAAGTTCTGTCCCATCTCTGCATCTGAAATTTTCCAGTGATCCCATCGTATGCAACATAGATAGATGCCTGGTTATCTATACTTAATGTAGGGCTGATGGAGAAGAGGCAAGACCAAGGATGCTAAATTATGCAAAAAAAAACCTACATAACTATATAATGTAGATATTAGGGGCTCACAACAGCTTTTGTGGTTTACCTTGTCACTGTACACTAGAGGTTTTTTAAACATACTGTTTCTTTTTTCATTAATAGAAAATGTTTCCAAAGTATCTTATTCCAAGCAGAAAGGAAAACTACTGTTGCAGAATGTTGGCATCTGCTTTCCATGGGCTCATTCTTGAAAGTTGTCCAGAAATTTCATCAAACCATGTATGCAAGAGCATAGTAGTGAGAGCTGCATGATACAGCATTATACTTTGGATGTGCTACTTATTTCTGAGCTGAAATCAAGATGAAGCCTTTAGTCTTTCTATTGTGTATGGGTGGGTTTCAGATACAAAATCCCATTATATTCCTTCTGTATATAATAAAATCAATAGTACGGTAGTATCATCAGACATTGAAGTAAAAGCATCTCCTCCATCAGTAGCTTTTTCAGTAGTGAGGCATCGATTGTGAAGTAACTCCACAAAAAGGTTTACAGGTGTGTTTCTTTTCTATCTGTAGAAAGCATATTTTATGTTAGTTTCTTATCTCCAGAGAATATGATGACATTGTATTTCTAATTGTTGGTTTATTTTAGAATTATCTTTTTTATATTTCAATTTTATGTTGAGAAAAATGCAGCTTTGAAAGGTGTGCTGAAGGTCTAGGAAATTCCATTGCTTTTTGTCCTGCTTTATATTGTTGCCAGATGTTGGTGCAGGATTGTGGATTGTGGATTCTCTTCCTGCCTCCCACGTCTAAAGCTGTATGGCTAAGGGTTAGGAGTCAACACCTACCTCTATCTTTAGAGTTTACTACACAAATAGTTGTATTGGAGAACATTTTTAGAAGATAGAATTGCAGTCCTAGACATTTCACTAGGGAAAGATGTAAGATATTTTCATAATCAGCTCTTGATAGTCTTGTCATCTAATTCTTGAGAGTTATCTGTTGCATTCAGTGTAAGATACAATAACTTCCTGAATGCTATTTGCTGGCGACCAAGAGCAGGAAGAGCAAATGTAATCTGATCTTGCTTCTGCTAGGGATCTTGGTAATAAAATGATGATAAGCAGAATAATAAACTTTTGGTCTGATGAGTTCTTGTGATAATAAACTAAAATCACATATTTGCAAATGTATTCCATTCTTTCTCCTAAAATAGTACTCAAGACAACCTGGGAGAGGGGAAAATAATATTTTAATACTGCTTTATTTTAAAATCTACCTTTAAAAGTAGCTCAAATATACCATGTAATAATTGAGGCTTAAAATAAAACATACTGATAGCAAGCAGTTTTTTAATGGTCTCACATAGCTTTAAAAGTACAAGTGAAGTGGAAAGATTTTGGTCACTTAAAAGACACTACCAAACCAATTTGCATGGATATATCATAGACAATGTGTCAACACATCATCCTGGCAGGATCCACTTGCTAAACTTCTAAAAACAGACTCTCAAAGCCCAAATTCTTCCTTTCAGTGTGATAACTCAAATTGCCTAATTTGCTTTAACAAGTGACATGGTCAACAGTTTCTTCCATGAACAGTCTTGGATTGATGTAAGTATGATGAATGAATGAATTTTAAAAAAAATATTGATATTTTATTTAGCAAAGCTGTCTTATTTATCTCACAGATCTTTCACCATCTTAGAAACTGTCTTTTCCATGTAGAGTATGCCTAGTATTCAAAGTAAACTAGAATTCCACCTATGTTTTTATTTGTAAATTATACATTGGCCTTTTAACTGCTGCAAGCATCACCTCTATTATTAAATAGGCTTCCTCATCAATAAATTATAGTATTTCAGTATTATGAAAATATATATGAATATTTGGGTCCTCGAAAACTTCAGATCCCAAACTCTCTTAAATTATAAATACTAATGTAGTGATCTTCTGTGAAAGAGTTCCTTCCAGCATTGGATAGCATTTATATATCTTGCTCTATGCTAGTCTCCAGAAAGTTGAAATACAAGGGCAAAAAAGTTTTCCCAATGCTCTTTATATCTGAAATGCTAATTATACCCTGTGTGGAAAAGATAACTGAACTATAGACAATATTAAAAAAAGGAGGAGAGTTGTTATTTGTAATAAAAGCAGGTGTGAGAGAAGATTTGGAAATAGAGACAACTTGCACAGCACAATAAAAATGTTCTCTAGAGATCAGTTGAAACGCAGATAATCAACCAAAGACTGAATTACATTTTTTTTAATGTGTCTGTTTTTCCAATTGCTCTAGTTGCTTATCTATGCCCAGTCATTGAGATGCATTTTTGTGTTAGAAAATTCATCCACTGACATTTTCAAAACACATTAAAAATATTCCAAGCTGTCATTTTCCAAGATAGACATGCTGTGCTCACATATACCCTCTCCAAGTTAATAATACATAAGGGAAAATCGGAACCAATCTATTGGGGCTGCTTTTCTAGTTCTATATTAAATTTGTAATCTCCAATAATTTCTGGATTGTTATCTCCGAGGCTTTTTGACTCAAAGAGTAAAAAAAAAAGGGTATATAACACATTTGTTTTCCTTTTCACTTTTGCCTTTCTAATTATGGTCTGTATTTCTTTTGACATATGTCATTTTTTTCTATAAAAACATGTATTCCTTTTGCATTAAGTACAGCATTAGGTACTTACACAAACATCAAGGATAGAGTTTACATTGTGATATCATAGCACATTTTTCATTATTGTCTCCAACAATTTTCTTTAAGTGCCTCAAGTAAATATTTCTGGAGAATATTATAATAACCTACAACTGAGGGGAGAAATAGGATTGGACCTTAAAAACATGTCTAGACCTCCGAGAATCTAACTTTCTCTAAAGCCTTAGATCTGATATATTTATTCCCCCAACCCACCTAAATTTGTTGTCATAATCTCCTCACAACCTGCCCTTTCTTATTCTTGATAAGATGTGGAGTTTCATCAAATATATCACAGGAAGTAATAGATAGATGTATGAAAGGTACTGATGGTTTTCCATCAACTACAGATTCTGTTCTAAAATAACAGAGCTGGGAGAGACTTTGCAGGTCCCCAAGTCCAACCCCCTGCTCTGGCATTGTTTCCTATAACAGTGATGGCGAACCTATGGCACATGTGCCACAGGTTGCACACGGAGCCACTTCTGAGGACACACAAGGCACTGCCCTGTAAAAAAACGCCCCAACTGGCAAACCGGAAGTGACTTCCAATTTGCCCATAGGGACGTTTTTCATCCTCCAGAGGCTTTAGGAGGCTTTCCTGAAGCCCCCGGAGGGTTTAAAACGGCTCAGCAGGCAAATCGAAGTCACTTCCAGTTTACCTGTTGGGCGGTTTTTTACCCTCCAGAGGCTTCAGGACGCTTCCCTGAAGCCTCTGGAGAGCAAAAAACGGGCCAATGTGTGTGTGTGGGCGTGCATGCATGCGCAGTGCAGTGTGTCTGTGGGGGGTTGTGTGTTGGTGCGCAAGTGCGCGTGTGCCGCCATTTTTGGCACGCAAGAAGAAAAAGGTTCGCCATCACTGCTCCAGAAGATACAAAGAAAACAAGCACACCAAGATTCCCCATACCTCTCTGCAATGTTCCAAGGGTTAAACTGCCCCACCTCTTCGAGGAAAATGCCCTTCAGGTGCTGCCGGTATCGGGCGTCATAATCAGAGAGGCTTTGGAGAACATGTTTCGGTACTGAGAGGAAAGTGCCAGACTCTTTCTGTGGGGGGATGTGACGTGTAAAAGACTGCAGTCTCTCGCTCCTGGGCTCTGACAGCTCTTCGTCAATAGCGCTGAAAACACAAATACAACCAGAATTAGGAAAAAAATAAGCCCTAAAATTGGATCAGACCAAAAGCCTCTACTTCACTGAGGCAGTCCTGTTATGACTAACACCTACGAGAAGCAAACAGGCTGGGCACGATGGCAACTGTCTTCTCCCCCATTTCTTTCTCTGAGCCTGCTATACAAAGCATTTAGAACCCCCCAATCAAATTCATAGTTCAAAACCAATAGGATCTCACCACAGTACATCTGCTAACTCTTCCTATAGTCCTCTTCCTCCTTAGCAAACTTGTCTTATTCTTCTCAGGCTCCCTTAAGCTTAAAACAGACCACATATTGTCACCCAAGTTTATTTAAATGCTCCCTTCCCCTAACCGTAGGTGCTTGTTCCTTTCTAACCCCTCTCTTGTGTAAGTTCAACTACTGGTTTTAGACCTCAGCTACCTGTCTCCCGAACAATTAAAGGAAAACAATAAAGCCAAGCAAGTTTTAGTGAGAAGGTGAAAAGTCAAAGAAAGAAAAGTTGCTTCTCTTTCACTTCAGCCCACCTTTCCGACTTTCATTCATCTCGTTCACGTTGATTTAATTTTGCTGTTCATAAACTTCTCTGAAGAATCATGTGAAGCAAAATGGTGGCCTCAGTCTATTTAGCAGTAACATTCTTATCTACCTAGTTCCAGTCCTTAAACCCTCCCTTGCTTTTATTTTCCTGAAGTACTAATATTACTGCTGTACTGTGATAACTTGATAATTTGATTATTCCTAAACACTCCATACATTCTAGCCAAGGGGGCAAATCCACTTTTAGCATAAATAAAGACGATGTTTAAGCACAGTAAGCTGTTAAATCTCTTACTCACCTGGCATCCAAGGGTTTTTCCAACACTATGGCTACTTGTGGCTCTTTGTGATTATCTAGTTTTGTTATCTGGATGGGATGAACAACTGCAGGTTGTTGGTCTCGCACTACAGACTCTTCCTCTAGGAGAAGGAATTGTTAGAAAAATAATTACCTCACTAATACCAGAGCAGACAAGCTCCCACCGTATTTCAAATTCCATCTTCCCCATTCAGTTAACATATTTTTATAGAAACATAAGCCAAGAAGAATCTATGGAATATTTATTTGCTGACCATGAGTTTATCCCAAAGACTACATTATGGTATCAACCAAGTCTGTTTCCTTCATCTCTACAATATACACATATTAAGAACGTAAAAATATATACTCACCACTAGAGAATGAAAGAGAACCATTCACTGCTCAACTGTTATTTCTTAAAAAATCCAGAACCAAACCAGAAGCTCACCTTTGCTCTCCTGGACCCAGAAATCAACATCAGCGTAAGCAATCTGGTTGTATCGTCTGCGCACAGTTTCTTGATAGTGCTTCAATATAGAAAGATAAACCCAATATTAATCAACTATTTTAGTTAATTTGACTGGGTTTGGGAAAGACTGGGAGACTGACAGATTAAAACACTCCTAGTAAAGCAAACCGCTCTACTTTTATGCAATGAGAAACTTTAATTAATGGATAATTCAGAATGGGAGAAGTTATCTTTTCTCTCTCTGGGAAAAAGTACTTTTATACAATACTTTTTGTACAGGATACAATAAATATACAGTACTAATGTCCTGCCACAAACGAGCAGGAATCTGGGCAGCCAACAAAAAGACAAAACAAAATTACAAAAGAAACATAAAATCATATAACCCCAAGAGTCCAATTTGGGGATCAAATTTTGATGATGAATGAGGGCAAGAGAAATGGGAGTATTGGCCAGAATCAATGTCTCTACATTTCTAGAAGTTTCGGCATTTCCAAGTAAAACCATCAGAAATCTCAAGCAATCTTCAATAAAGGAAAACAGAGCAAGCCCTAAATTTATAAGACACAAATTTTGACACAAGGCAGCCTTCCCCAATTGGCCCTCTACGCTGGTTGAGAAGGAATTCTGAGAATTACAATCCCAATACATCAGAATAATGTCATATTAGGAGAAGATGGAAGAGAGGATAGAGTAGAACCTGTGCTATTTCTTCCCGTTTTACCTCATGTGCAAAAATGCCAGATGGCATACAACAAATAGGTTGTTTTTTTCTCTTGTAATGATGACAAAATGCAGCGCTTATAGCAGCAAAATACAGCAGGTTCTCAAGATATTCCTTGAGCTCAGTGCTTGAAGTGCCTGACCCCCGAGAGACATCAAAGCTCAATAACTTGATGCACAGGCATAGGTCAGCAAACAACAAATGAATGCACCTCTATTTCCTCCATCCTCTTCATCATTGTCTCCAGATCAGAGATGCTGAGTGCAGAAAGAGCCTCATGCTCCATCCTCTTGAACTGTTCCAGATGGCAATCCTCCAAACAAATACCTGGTAAGCTTGTTCCATCCTAATGAGGGGGAGGAAGGGAGGGAGAAAGAGAGAGAGAGAGAATACCTTATTGTGTTGTCTAAAACAGGGGTGGGCTGCTGGGGGTTCGTAGGGGTTCAGGAAAACCTCTAGCTAAGATTCTGTGCAGTTCGGAGAACCCCCAAATCCCACTCCTGGGATTTGGCCCCACCTACACCACCCCGCCACTCCAGGAGTTCCCACGTGGCCCGTTTTGGATGCAGGTAAGTGCAGGGCGCGTGTGGAGGTTCACGGAGGGCGAAAAACAGGTCTAACGGAAATTCAGGAAGGGCGGAAACAGGCAGCCTTCAGAGGGCCTATGGAGCCTCAGGAGGCCGTTTTCGCCCTGGAGGCTCGAGGAAAACCTCCAGAGGCCGGGGAGGGCAAAAAGCACGCACACACACACCTGCCGTCATGCAGGAGGCTGACTAGACTACGCCGACCATGGCCATGCCCACCCAGCAAGCGGGCAGAGAACCCCTTACTAAAATTTGTGAAGCCCACCCCTGCTGTAGAACTGCCTGCCTACACACAAAATATGCACTGGGAGAATGAGGGAAGCCAAGCCACAAAGCATCTTCAGTGAGCCCAAATCATGTTCCATCAATTGTAACACCCTACAGCAGTGATGGCTAATCTTGTTCTTCTTGCGTGCCAAAAATGGTAGCATGCACGTGCTAGCGTGCACACGCATGCCAGCACACAACCTCCACACACACACTGCGCATGTGTGCACTCCCCCACCCATTGGGCCATTTTTTGCCCTCCAGAAGGTAAAAAACGG
>JANHFT010005183.1:33500-50259 GCA_032467955.1 Pseudoxenodon macrops | reverse complement strand
AGGACGCTTCCCTGAAGCCTCCAGAGGGTTAAAAACGGCCCCACAAGAAAACCGGACGTGCGTTCCCGAACCGCCGGTTTGCCCGTAGGGTCACTTTTCACCTTCAGGAGGTTTCCCTGAAGCCTCCAAAGAATGAAAAACAGCTCAACGGGCAAAACGGAAGTCCCGTTGGGCCTTTTTTCACCCTCGGGAGGCTTCAGGGAAGCCTCCTGAACCCTCTGGAGGACAAAAAACCACCCAAGGGAGGGGGCGCATGCACAGTGCAGTGTGCGTGGGGGGGTTGTGTGCTGGCACGCATGCGCACATGCCGCCATTTTTGGCACGCAAGAAGAAAAAGGTTCGCCATCACTGCCCTATAATATTTTAAACAAATGGTTGTTAAATCTCTTCTTTAAAAACATCCCGTTTTGGAATATTCACAACCTCTGGAGGCAAGTCGTTCCACTGATCAATTGGTTCTGTCAGGAAATTTCTCCTTAGTTCTAAATTGCTTCTCTCATTGATTAGTTTCCATCCATTGTTTCTTATCCTGCCTTCAGGTGCTTTGAAGCACCTCTTTCTTTCTTTCCTTCTTTCTTTCTTTCTTTTCCAAATATAGTAATTCTTAACCAACATGTTTCTTAGCTTGTAAAAGGAACAGAATCATGAAAGGCCTTCTGGAAGTTCCCCCAAATACTTATCCAGAGAGAAGACTACTTTCTTCATTCCTTTTTGGTTCACAATTCTTGGCTTCATTCATATCTCTCCCCTCTGGAAATAGATAATATTTCATTGGAGTTTCTCCAAAAAGAAGAAACAGTGAAGGCTATCCCAAGGAGACTGCCCATTGTTTTTCTTCATGCGCCTCTTCTTTCACGGAATTAAAAGGAAGTTAAACCTTTTCATATTTAAAAGCCATGTGGTTTCAATTTAATTCTGATGCAGAATTTGAATTTAGAAAATGCTGCCTTGGGCTGCAATTCCCTATCCTTTTTTTTTTTTTTTAGAGGAAGCCTCACCAAAGAAAATGCATGTAAGCATTGTGGTCTGTTATTATTTAGCACAGGAAGATACACTGTTCACATACCCTTGGCACCCCAGTAGTCAGGCAAGACCAGGAAAAAAATCAAATTAAATTGTAACTGGAATATAATCAGCCATTCATGTGAGTAGTCTCTATATCTTTAGTAATAGCTTCTACGACTCTGCATTTGTCACAAAAGTTTAACCTGGAATTTTGGGGGGGGGTTGCCGCTTTGAAAGCTGCACGTGGCCCTCAAATCTTCTTTGCCACTACTATAATACAGAGCCACCAAGTTGTCTTCCTAGTTTGCATACTCTATTATTCTTTCTTCAATATGGCCAGGAAGACGTGTTTGGAAGACTTTTTTATATAGGATATAAATTATTTATAAACAAATATATAAATAGAATATACCCAGCAACATGTTCTTGTGGTATTTACATCATTTTTTGTAATTAGCCTTGACAGTATTTAAGCCTTCAGTAAACCCTGAAGTAAGCTTTCTTAGATGCAGCACATATCGTAAGAATCACTGGATACATTGAGGATAAATATTGTCCAAATGATCCTTTTTGGGAAATAATTTATTTCTCTTAAAAGAATGTAACCATTAAAAAATTCCTTGTGAATTAGCCTGAAGGAGGAATACAACTCACTCCTGATTGGATTTGATGGTGTTTTTCAAATCTTGTCAATCAGTAAAACGGAAAGGAATGCATGAGAGAGATAAATTCATATGGCAGCTCTGGCTAAGAGGGCCTTTGCACAGTTGTGGCCTTTTCTCAACCAGGAAGCTCTTCAGATGATTACTCACATTGTGCTCAACTCACAATAGGACTACTTCAATGTGTGCTAAACAGGATTGCCCTTGAAGATCATCCAGAAGACCATTATCCCGTTCTATGCTTTGTCAATGACTGTTTTACGCTGAGAATATATTCAATTAACTGAATATCAGAGTTGGAAGGGCCTTTTCTCAGCCAGGAAGCCTTTCGTCCCCCTCTCTTGCTGGAGCAGTTGGGTTAGTAGACCTGTCTGCTAGCGCAACTGCTCCAGCAGGAGAGTTGTTTTTAATTTACTTTTTTAAATTTAGATCCAGTTAATTGTAGGACTTGCACATTAGCACTTTTGACATTTGGCATTTTTTTCTTTTTTCGGGTAAATTAGTGTGCATGATTGATTATGTGCAAGAAACCATTGTATTCAAGAAACCATTGTTTTCTTATATAATGGAAACTAGGATAATTTCACATAGGAGTCAGTCCTATATAAAGAAAACTGAAGTAGACTCATTGGGATATGAGCTGTGGGCATACATTAGTACAGGTAGTCCTCAATTTATAATAGTTCTTTATTGACCAAGTTACAACTACACAGGAAAAAAGTGACCTTGGGAGGTCACTACACAAGAAAAAAGTGTCCCAAGGTCATGTGAACCTCTTTTGCAGCCTTCTGGCAAGCATAGTCAATAAGGAAGCCAGATTCACTTGATAAAATAGCAAATAGGGGTTGCAACTAAACAGAGGTGGTTAGGATTGCATTGTAAACCACGTTTTTATTAAAGTACTCAATAGATTAGCTGGAGCAAGATTTTTCTTAAAACAAATGACTTGAAGTTTCACACAGTCTACATTCTTAGTCCAGTAAACTGGTTTCACTCTAAAATATCTACTTTTAATACTTTAAATGAAAAGGTATTGATGTGATCAAGCATGTATGATTATAATAATTTTTTAGAATTTAGTATTTTTTCCTACTCCTACTGGGTTTCCATTTTCTCTAACTAATCTTCACTGTGCTTGCCAATGCAACTTTTACCTAAATGAGGCTGAAACTATGAAACTATCATAACCTACTTCTGGGCATTAGTTACGTTGATAAAGGAACACACCATATTTCTCATTGCAACTTATTTAGAGGCTGAAAAATAGCTTACATTTAGGTTTTTATACTTTTATCTAAAACAATATAAGCAAGTGTTGACTTCTGCATAGCTTATTTATAAAGAAAAAAAACCACGATATCAGGACTGAAAGCAAAAGAAAAGTGCATTTTATGTCTTAAAAGATATATGTGTTTTAAAAATTAAATTCAGAAAAATCACAAAATAAATCCATCAGTTCAATTTCATAAACTATTTTTTTTAATTTAAAGAATTTTTCTCCAATAAACAGAAAGTTTAGGATCCTGCTTAAATGAAATTTGGAGGAAGGTCCTGTACCATAGTATCTGATTTTCCATTTTCAACATTAATGCACTATATTCCAGTACAAAATATTCAGTCTCATAAATTCAGATATTTTCTACATCAGGCATTCAGCATATTGATATCTTAATCTGCCTCTTTGCCACATTGACCTAGTTAGTTAATAGTGTGGAGATTTTATTTATAATTGTGAGAAAATTAATTACTGTAATATTACTAGATGTTATTTTTGTTTGTTTATCAGAGATGTTCACATATTTGTATGTTTACAGTAGACATTTTACAGTGCTACATTGTATGTTTTAACCGTTGATTTATATATATAGTCTTACTTTTCACCTTCCTAGTATTAGAACCTTTTTCAGAGAGTTGAATCTTTGTTCAATTTAAGATAACCAGAGCCTGGTGATTTGCACCTCATGTGAGAACTTGGGTTGGTTTGAAAATGAACTGTAAATAATATGAATTCTTAAGTAGAAAATAAATAAATGAATATCATTGTGGCCAGTAGGGACAGAGATCTCAAACATTTAGATGGATTTAACTCCTTTCTCTTGTGCTTACTTCTCTCGTAATAAATTAAGATTTGATAGGCAATTGTCAGATTGTGAAGAGAAAAATCAATCTTTGTATTTTTTTCTGGAAAGTATATTATTTGGGGAGCTGCACTTAAGCATTGTTAAACCTCCTAGAGCTGTGGGGTGGTTAGGTCCAGATCCAAGATTAAAATGTTAATGGCCCCTGGCAGCCATACCACAAAAAAGGAATGGTACTGGGACAAATATTAAGTTAAATTGAATTAGAGTGCAATTTGTAACGTGAACATATGTGAATTTAATATAAATTATATATTAATATTTAGTTAATATATAATATAATTATAGTATAATTTTAGTTCAGTGGCAAGTTTTGTACCTCCAGGGCTTTGGGATGGTATATATCAATATTTGCAGGGGGAGTTGGATTGTTAGTGGGGAAAAATCACATCAGAGGCTTTTCCAAAGGAACAATAGATGCCTCGAACAAGCAAAAATTAAATCTCAGCCAATAGTCCTTCTTGGCAAACAGTGTTATAGTTTTCTAGATGTAAAACTAGATGTACCTAGTTTTAGGTAGAAAGGATTGATTTCACACTATTTGCCCCAATACAACACCTTCTATTTTCAGATGGTTCAGCAGCTGAGTATGGTCCTAATTTACAAAGCTTCCTAAATTTGGGAGGTAAGGATGACAAGATCTGCAAGTCTCAGAATAAACCCCTTTGAATGAAACCAGATTTGATTCTGAGTAAAAGAGTGTAGGGTTGAAACTCACTCTGATTAGAGCAATGGACTCTGCAGGAAAGTTGATGTGTTTTCCATGAAGTAAACCCCACTTCATTGAGAATTAATTCTCTAATTATGCCTAGGATTACACTTAAAAGGAACATCAATTACATTTTTAGCCAGGGTTAATTTGCATTTGTTTTAACTGTTTTTATGTTTGGCATTTTCTTTAGTAAAAGGATTAGAGTTATGTAGCCATGTTGAGATTTTTTTTATGGTTGAAAAGGTAGGACGCAAATCCGAAAATGAAATCTATCACCATTTTTGCGGTTCCTTTTCTCAAATATGGAAGCAGTCACTCATTTCGTTTGCTTTATGATGAATCACAGTGAGTCCTACAAAGTCTCCGGCTAAATTACCTGTTTAAAAACAGGTATAACTATGGACCAAGAAGCTGGGTAGTGTGATGAAGGCAGGAGCTAAGTCTCTAAGCAAGACCCTACATTGAAGAAACAGAAGGGAGAAAGCAATTTAAAACTCCGAAAGCCAAAGGTTCTGCAGCAACACTAGCCAGAGTTCCTTCATTTTTCTAGATTCTATAAAATAAATTTTCTACAGTCACAGGTTGAAATTTTTTGTGCTGAAATTGTTTTGGAGCTCAGGAATGGACAGCTTTGCAAATCAATAGTCCCGTTGGAAGAAGAGGGCTCTTAAGGCAGCCATCTGTGACAGAGAAGCAATTGACACCATTTTTGGAAGAAAAATGTATGTATCTCTGTGTGTCTGTAATTATTTGAAGAGACATAGAGAGAGAAATTAGATAAATTTTATTGAACAATTGTGGCATCTGACACTCCCTCATCAGAACAACATCTAGCACCCCTGGCCCAAACGGACTGGACGGCTTTACAAGGCCCTCACTCACAGACTCTGACAACTAATTCCCCACACATAGCTCACAACATTAGTTGTCAGAGTACAGATTTCCCACCTTTACATTTTTATAATTTTAACATAATATCATCATAATTTCTTTATTCATTTCACTATCAAATTTCATACTTATCCTTTTTTTGTTCTTTTCTCTTATCTTCTATATCCTCTAATTTTGCAACAACATTCCAACCCTTTCCTACTTCCCTTATCCTTCCTTTCTCCCTTCCTTTTCCCAGGTCCTGCCTTCCTTTTACAGGCAAGTCGACTGCTGCCCCTCACCTTATTTTCATAGGCCTTCCTTTCGGCCTATGGGGTTCAATACATCTCATCCCCAGAGAGCATTTCCCAGTAGGCAAGACCGGCAACCAGACAGATCTGAATTCAAGGATAGAAACAGACAAAATTTCCAGAGCAAGTAGCCCTTTCGAAGCACAGGAAGTAGCCCCTTTCGTCACTTCAACTGACTGCAGGTCCAGCCCTCCCATAGGCCTAAGTCTATTCACCAGTCAATGTGAGGTAACCATAATGGACACTTGGGTCCTGAATACGGTGAGACTAGGTCTCACCTTCAAATTCCTCTCCACACCCCCAAGATTCTTCATGCGTTGCCCCATATCAAGGGACAGGACAAAAAGAGGCCTCATGGAGGCGGCAATCCAACGTTTGTTGGATATCCAGGCCATTCAGCCAGTCCCAGAGGACCAACAGGGGCAGGGATTCTACTCCCATCTTGGAGAGCAATTTTGGACCTGAAGAGATTGAACAATCATCTCATTTACAAAAGATTCAAGATGCAGTCCCTCTAGTCTATACTGGAGAGCATCCAGAAAGGCAACGTCCTAACCTCAATAGACCTGATTCCACTATGCCGGCTGGCATTATCCTTACAAGGCCCTTCTATTCGGCCTATCCTCAGCGTCCAGGACTTTCACCAAACTGCTGGTGGCACACCTCAGGGCGCTTCCCATGCACGCCCAGTGATACCTGTATGATATGCTAATTCAGTCCTCCTTTCACCTCCATGCGATGGAGGATCTATAACTCACAATCCGGGTCCTCCAGGACCATGGATTTTCTGTCAATTTCAAAAAGAGCCATCTAGTTCTGACCAACCAACTGCTCCACTTGGCGGCGGTCATAGATACCATCTAGGGGTCTCCCTCTCTCACGAGCACCAGGTAAGACCTTAAAGGCTTAAAAACCTTGGCAAGTCACATCCAGATGGAACGAACAGTGCCCCTGGCCCTCCTATCACAGCTCCTGGGCAAAATGGTGTTGTGCATCTCCATTGTCCCATGGGCACGTCTACACGCCAGATCCTTGCAATGATTCCTCCTGCCTTACCAAAGGTCTGGCAGGAGCAGCTCAGCTGCCAAGGTCCAGGTTGTCCTGGTCCATCCAGAACCGCAATGGTTTCAACTAACTGTCTGGCAGTTAAGCAAAGAATTCTGAGCCAGGACAATTTCTCCTCCAGAGTAATACAAGCCATCCAGGCCTCTAGGAGGCCATCCACCAACAGGATTTATGACACAACCTGGAAAGCCTTTTGCGGCTGGTGTGCCAAGGCTGGCATTGACCCCACGTCTGTGTCAGTGGCCCAGATTCTGGACTTCCTCCATGAAGGGCTTGGCAAGGGCCTGTCCCCCAATACCATACGTAGGCAAGTGGCAGCCTTGTCCTCGGTCTTGTCATGCGTTGACCTGGAGTCCCTTGCCCAACATCCTAGGGTGCGCAGTTTTATTCTAGGTGCAACTAACCTAAAGCCTCCGGTGGTGCACAGGTACCCTACCTGGGACTTGTACAAAGTCTTACAATCTCTCACTGGGGTCCCTTTCGAGCCACTACGATCGACTACCTTGCGCTTCCTCACCTGCAAGGTAGCCTTCCTTGTGGCCATCACATTGGCCAAACAAATATCAGAACTGGCAGCCCTCTCTATAAGGTAGGAACTGTGCATATTTCACTCCAACAGGGTGGTCCTGTGATTGGATCCCTCCTTTGTTCACAAAGTGAATTCCTTGTTCCATAGAGCACAGGAAATCTTGCCTGACTTCTGCCCAGGCCCAACCCACGCCCTGGAAAAGAAGTGGCACACCTTGGCCGTTAGGAGGGCCCTCTGCAGCTACATTGAGGATTTCCTCTTTCAGGAAGACAGAGTCCCTGTTTGTGTCCTTCCAGCCCTCTACACTGGGCAACAACAGCACTCCATTGACCGTGGCCAGGTGAATACAGGCATGCATCACCAAAGCCTATGAGATTCAGGCTCTCCCATTGCCTAGGCAAGTGACAGCCCATTCCACCCGGAGCACAATCACAACAGCTGTGTGGGCGACACAGGCCTCTATCGAGGAAATCTGTAGGGCAATGACATGGTCCTCTCCATCACCATTCATCAGGCATTACAAACTGGACGACTTCACTTCAGCTGAAGCGGCCTTTGGCAGAACGGTACTACAGAGAGTTCATACAGACTTGGGGACGCGTGACCAGACCATTGCCCTCCCTTAGGACTACTGACTTTGGTATGTCCCATTCCTTGGATTCTCTACTCAGCACACTGAAGAAGGTCTTACCTGATACGCTCCTTCTTGGTGTGCTAAGAGAGAATCCAACCCCACCCTGGCGACCATCTGGTTCAGAGTCCAGGAGTAGCCAGAATCAGCACTGACAATATGTCAACTCAATCGCTACGCCTTCATCGAAACTGGGGAGACACACAGGGAAGGGAGGCATGACCAGAAAAATGACAGACTCGGTCTCCGGGCAGAAAGTCAAAGTCAACTCATTCCTTGGATTCTCTCTCAGCACACCAAGAAGGAGTGTATCAGGTAAGACCAACGCCCTTTTTCTGTTACTCAAACAATTTAATTTTGCATCTCTGCTAGTTCTGTCCTCTTCAACAATCAATCCTCTATTGTGAGTATTTCAGAGTCTTTCCATTATTGTGTATATAATAATCTATTATTTGAACCTTTCTTAATATAAGTCAGGAAAATATATTGTACAGTTGATTAGCACATGCCTTCCAGCCCTTCCTTTTATTCTGTATTATTTGCTGACTACCTGAAAACACTTTGATGTAACCCTCTAGAAAACTTGCTTTCACAGAAATACAGGGACAGGAAACAAAACCATACAGTAGATTTTGTATAGCACAACTTGGCAACTTTAACACTTGTGGACTTAAAGTCCCAGAATTCCTCAGCACAACACTATAGCACAATAGTTGTGCTTCCAGAAATTCTCATGCTATGCAAAATCATGCAATATGTGATTATGGGAAAAACAGAGTTAGGAGTCAATCAACTCACAAATGAAAACGTATTTGTAACCCAAACATTACTAAACAGAATAAATAATCCTGATAGCACCTATAATTGAGCACCTATAATTTCTTCACTTTTCTGCCTTTTTGTGGTGGGAGGGAGTTCTGCAGATACTGCTAACGCTTCCTCTTTTATTATGATAAAACTTGACACTGATCTCTTCTTCATTTGCTCTTTAGTCCAAATACATAATAAATGTTCCATCTCTTCCAGTTCTTTACTTATTTGTCCTACATATTTGGTAGCACTTGGACTTGTTCTTCCTAAAAACTTCCTTCCATTTTCTCAGCATTTCTTCTGATTGTCTGTAGCACCACCTCATTTAACCCAGTAGCACATGTGTCTTTCCAAAAGCTCCATTTCAGCCTGCCTTGGGCTAGGGGAGGCCCGTGGAGGGCTGAATGGAGCATCGGAGGAGCGGATGCGTCCCTCAGAAGCTCCATTTCAGCTAGCAACATGCAGGACAAATGTTGCAGAGCTTCTGCAGTTATTCATAAGGGCAAACAACTGACATGGTGCTGCAAGATTAGTAGTTTCGAGCCTTGTTCACAAACGCTAGGGGGTGCTTATCACGTAAGTTCGAACATTCGCTAAGGGAACGTTCGTAACTCGGGGATTACCTGTATTTTTTTTTTGTACACTTACTCTGTAAGAAAAAACACTGGGTTATTAATCATCTTGTTGTACAGGTATTTCAGCAAACAGCAAAGAACTATGCAAAAGAGATAGCTCCAGGGCAACAATAATAGAAGGGACATGAAAGCCACTGATCTGGACAGTGATTTCCATCATAAATCAGTGTGATCATAAATTTTATCACATGACCAGACTCCAGTTTTAACATCATTAAATGCATCACACAGTCATTAAGGGAAACTAGCTTCCCCAATTGATATTGCTTGTCAGAAATCAGCTGGAAAGATCATAAATTGCTATCACATAACCACAGAATACTGCAACCTGTCATAAATGCAAGCCAGTTGCCCAAATTGCAATCACATGACTGTCCTGGGGTGAAATTCAGCAGGTTCTGCAGAACCAGTAGCAGAAATGTTGAGTAGTTCAGAGAACCAGCAAATACCACCTCTGGCTGGCCCCAGAGTTGGGTGGGAATGGAGATTTTGCAATATCCTTCCCCCAGGAGTTGGATGGGAATGGAGATTTTACAGTATCCTTCCCCTGCCATGCCCACCAAGCCACGCCCACAGAACTGGTAGGGAAAAAATTGAATTTCTTTCAGGATATAACGAGCCACTTCGGCCTCCCAGAGGTTGACCTATTCGCCACACCGGATAATGCTCATCTGATGAGGTTCTTCACCAGATTTAGGACCCATGGCGTGGAGGGAACCAATGTCCTTTGCTGCAAATGGTCCCCGGACCTTCTCTATACCTTCCCGCCGCTCCCTCTCCTCCCCAAAGTCATTAACAAAATCTTGGAGGAGAGGGCAGAGGTCATTCTACTGGTCCCCCCATTGGCCCAGGAGGGCCAGGTTTGTGGACTTGATGTCCCTGTCAACATCCGAACCCTGGCAGATCCCGCCCCGCCAGTCATCGCTCAGCCAGGGGGCCTTGGTACACCCGGATCCCCAATGGTACCAACTGACCACCTGGTGCTTGAGCGGGGTGCTCTGAGGTGACAGAACACCTCCGTGAGGGCCATCAAGACTATACAGGCCTCTAGAAGACCTTCCATGGAACACATCTACACCACCACCTGGAAGGTCTTCTGTGAGTGGCGCTCTAAGAAAGGCTACTCACCAACACATTTATCAATTGGCAATATCATTGAGTTCTTACAAGCAGGACTGGACAAGGGACTCTTCCCTAACACTATTCGGAGGCAAGTGCCCTCCGTGCTATCCTGTGGATCGCTTGAGTTCTTGTCACAATACCCCATGGTGAAGAGATTCATTCGAGGGGCCACAAACCTATGCCCACCAGTCATACACAGGTACCTGACTTGGAACCTGTCCAAGGTGCTCACCTCTCTGACAGCTGCGCCCTACGAACAACTGTGCAAGATGTCCTTATGCCACCTCACCTGCAAGGTAGCATTCCTGGTGGCCATCACCTCCACAGGAGAATCTCGTAGATGGCGGCACTTTCAGTCCGGAAGTATCTTTGCATCTTCCACCTGGATAGGGTAGTTCTTCATCTGGACCCTTCCTTTCTCCCAAAGGTCAACTCCTGGTTCCACAGATCCCATGAGATTGTCCTCCCTGACTTCTGCTCTAACCCCTCCCATCGTCTCGAACCGACAGTGGCACACATTAGACGTCCACAGGGCGCTTCGACTTTACATATAGAGGACAGCATCAATCCACAAGATGGAATCTCTCTTTGTTTCCTTTCTGTCATCTACACTGGGACAAAAAGTCACACCGTCTACGATAGGGCATTGGATACAAGGGGCCATTGCAAAGGCATACGATTTGTCATTGTATCCCCGACCTGCACGAGTGACAGCACATTCCACCCACAGTGCGGCTACAACAGCGGCCTGGGCTACCCAGGCCTCCATCGAGGAGGTCTGCAGAGTGGCCACTTGGGCCTTGCCCTCGCCATTTATCCATCACTACAAGATCGTCGTGTTCGCCTCAGCTGACGTGGCCTTTGGACGGCTGCACCAAGTCTAATGGACCCTGAATTAGGACCAGCCCTCCTAAGGACACATGGCTTTGGTATGTCCCATGCTAGCTCCACCCTCTATGGAGAAGGGGCATTAGTCTTACCTGATACGCTCTTTCTCGTAGGGTGGAGATATCATCCAGGCCCACCCTAGGTCTTCAGAGTCACTGGATCTAGCTAACATCATTGTGGAAACACTCATTACCCAATACATCGTTTTTAGCAGCACCACACGTCAAGTCTACCTTCGCCAAAGCTGGGTAACCTAGCAATGGAGGTGGGCTATAAAACCTTGGAAATACTCAGTCCTATAGGCTGAACCGACGAGGACTTCCCATGCCTGGATGCTATATCCACCCTACGAGAAGGAGTGTATCAGGTAAGACCAATGCCCCTTCACCCCTGTGTGCAACTATCATAAATTAAGAGGGCAGATTATAAATCACTCTTTCTGAGACTGGTAATTTTGAACCTTCATTAAATAGAACAGCCAAAAATCTAAGATTATCTGGATAAAACTTCTTATATCACTTTTAATTCCTGCCTTACATGCTTCTCAGCCAGAAAAAGACAAAGGAGATGCCACCTCAGGGAACTCTCAAGGACAAAAACTACAGTTAGTGAAGAAAAAGTAGGAAGTTGCTGGATCAACACCTGAACAGAATTATTAGAAATAAATTTAGCCAACAGAAGAATTACTGTTAGAACTTAAGTGCAAGACCATGTTCCCAGCACATCTGATAGAATATGTATTATTTCCTCATGAAAGAACATTCTACTCTGGTGGCTGTTTTGATGAAAGGGCATTGTTCACTAAATTGTTTTAACCATGTCTGGACAAAGTTACCACATAGCTTCTCCATCTATAACCATTCCCATAAGGCTGGTTGGAAGAGGGCTGCAGCATTTTCATGTGTCTATTCCTAACGATTTAACAATTCGGCTGTAACCAAGGCACAATTATAGGTCAATTGCTATAAGGAAAATAGAGAGCAAAGTTTATATTTGCACTTTAGAACAGATTTGAAACACTTTATGGGGGTTTCTTGTTCTGACAATAGAAAAGCCTTCATTGTGCCCCAAAAAGAAAAATGAAGGCCAGATAACCAGATGAAAAAAATATCTTCTGCTTGCTCAAGATTTACTGCAGAAGATGTCATGTAATATTAAAGAGGTCAAGTCTTTAAGCAGGAAATAGATTTTTGCAGACATAACTTGATTTTGGGAATCCAAGCCCTAGTCTCTACTTTAATCAGACTGGTTTCTAAGCACCAAGCTTCATTAGGGACTCAAGTTGCCTCTGAGAAAAGCATTTGTAAAAATTTGGGCTGAACTTTAGTCAGTTGAACACAGTTGTGGAAAGGACAAAACTGGGTCTCAGGGGCAAGAGCAAAACTCATGAAACTGCTATAGTGGTTTTCTGCCATAGGATTTTCTGCTTAACAATCTTAAGAACGTTTCCCAATACATTACTTGACTTATGACCAAATTGGGACCTGAATTTCCATTACTAAGTGGGGCAGTTGTTAAGTGAATCATGCCCAATTTATGATCTTTTTTTTGCTGCAGTCGTTAAATGAATCACCCAGTTGTTTGTTGAAAGTCAGCTGGGAAAATTGCAAATGGCAATCACATGACCCAGTATGCTGCAACTGTCATAAATACATGCTAGTTGTCAAGCAGATGAATTTTGATCATGTGGATGCTGTGACAGTTGTAAATGCAAGAACTAGTTGTAAGTTGCTTTTTTTACAACACTATTGTAACTTCAAAGGATCACTAAATAAGTCGTCATAGTCAAGGACTCCCTGTAGACTCCAATCTAGTATAGGAATAAACAATTTTTTTGATAACCAGGGCCTACATTCAACTTTACAGTAAACTAGGGATGAAATGATACAGTTCTACAAAATTGATGAGGATGAGGCACATGCAAGACTTTATGAAGTTTTGTTTTAGCTTTTGCAGGAATTTAATTAATTTTATTAAGCCTGTTATATACTGCAATTTCATGTTTCCATTTCAAAATTATAGACAACCATCAATTTTGACAGCCATATTACTAAAACTGAATAGCTGGTTCAAGGCAGTCTCAGAGGGTAAATAAGTAGGTAGAGGCCACAGATTTCTCACACTGATGCAATAGATCATCTCCTTAGTATTTCCTTTTAAAGGTTCTTTAAGACAAAAAAAAAGGAACAGTGGAAAGAGGAAGCCTGAACTATGTGGGAGAATAAGGCTTGGGGCAGACAAAATTAGATTAATATCCAATACAAAAACTAAAATAAGGAATTGGTTTACTTAAGTTTGAGATAGTTGAAAGTAAAAGTCTTGTAACATTTTGAAAAAATGGTTTGCACTTCTTTAGAAGATGTCTTTAACCTTCTACTACTACTACTCTTCTGCTATCAGTAATTATTCTATCATCTGTTACTTTAAAAATCATTTTTCCTCTTTTAATTATTTTTGATATTTATTTTCCATGTGAAACACATTGGATACTGTAGAGGTGGAACTGGGGATAAAGTCTGATGACTGAACCAGAACTGTAGCTAACTGAAGGAGAATAGGGATAAATCTTCAGTCTGTTCCCAAAAACATCTTAAAGGCCTCTTCAACTTCCTGCTGCAAGTTTCAGTCTTATAACTCTTCCTGGCAAAAGTAAGATTTTCATCCAACCTTTTTTTCTTCATACACAACTCAAGGTTGCAAGCATACCAAAACTCCTTCCTCCTCCTGTTTTCCTCACAGCAATGAAATGAGTTGGACTGTGAGAGAGTGATTAGCCCAAAGTCATCCAGCCACTTTTTCATTCGTGGGACTAGAACTCAGGGTCGCCTGGTTTCTACACCACCACACCTTAAACAATTAACTAATTGTTTTCAATGCTAGTTTTACATTTCATTGGTTGTCTTGATTGTTCAAAAGTGATGACCATTAATTATACTATGTACTGTATGCATGCATGCATGTATGTGTTATTTTGAAAAGAAAGAAAAAAGAATCTTGATTGCTTAGGACTTCAATAAGGTGTTTCCTTTTGTGACAGGTAGTGTAAACTGAGTTTACCAAGCTGTGCTCCAGTACTTGTCACAGTCTCTTTCTGAAGACAAGGAATGTTGTGATGCTCCAGAAATGTTATTGTGGGATGACCTGTCAGATGGAAAACAATGCCCTTTGCATATTGAAGAATTGGAGGAAGAAGGAACTCTTATTATCTCAAAATGAAGCAGACTTGTGGGGGGGGGGTCCTCGCTAAACTTGTATAGATATTTTCTGAAACCCTGAAAAAATTAAATTGTTTTGAATAGAAATACCAACTATGGGAGTTACATGGAAAGCAGAATCAATAAAAGTAGAACTATCCATCTTCGATGTTAAGAAAGTAAGTTAGCTAGAACATCAGTGCTGTATAAGTCATCCTCTTACACAGGAAACATGCTAGGTGAGATAAAATTAAAGGGCAAAAATTGCAATAAAGCAGTCAGTCTTTGCAGGGTAGATTAGGAGAATGCAGAGTATTAAAAAGTGAAGTATCGCAAGAAGATAATATCACTAAGTGGTATACTTTGTTAAAATCTCTTTAAAAGCAAGAACAAAGGCATGACATGCATGCATGCATACATACATAAAGATGAGGATGAACACATTGATGGCACGTGTGTTGAAAAGAAGAAAAATGATGTTTTATGCTTATATTATGTATTTTGTGTTCTTCAGCCCATCAGCTGCTTCCAATAGTGTTTTGATGTGGTTTTGCTGACTCATTTGAGGACTCAAGTGGGAGTAGACATGAACTCTTTGTACTGATTGTATTTTAAATTATTTTCTCCAGGAGAGGTCCCAGAAGGATAAATTGGGTCAGATTATTTTTATGCCCTGCTTGGTTTCACATGTGAAATTCTACTCTACTGTCTTATGTTCCATTCAAGAGCCCTGCCCTCCCCTCCACCATCCCAAAATATGTGAGTGAGAATGATTTTTCTTTTTGCTGGAGATACTACAGCGCTGTTTGCATTTTCCTTACCTCTGTGTTTTACTGATGCTACTTTCTGAGATCTGTGGCACTGCCAGAACTGCAAGTGAACCAATAAGGAATACAAGTAATGGGGGTGGGGAGATGTTGCATATGATGCAACAAGAGCCATTAGAGCTGTGCCAATCTGTCTATCATGCATTACATCTGGTATAGATGGAAATTCAAATGTCAGTCTGAGTGTCATCAGCGTATTATTCATGACAACGTGTCCCAAACCATGGATACATTTCTTCTAGCAGATCTACATAACTATCAAAGATGTGGGAGATAAGAGGGTTCCATGTAGACATCTAGAAGAGAACTTCTACAGATAAGGGAAACACTATTCCTGCAACACCTTCTGAAATGTATTGATGAGATAGGGAGTCTGATCATATTTTTACTTAAACAGTGCCTTTTAATTTAGGGTGGACAATTCAGAAAGATAAGAACATAATAGAAGTCCAAGAATCCATCTTCTGTGTTCTGTGTCTGTCGAAGGCAGGAATCCCCAATCCCTGGGCCTGTTTGAAACCAGACCGTGTGAGTGATGGGCAATTGTATGTGCAAAGCTCCACTCATGCAAGCGGTGAGCCCTTATGCTCGTGCACAAAGCTCTGCTCGTGTGAGCCAACAGCACTTATATGGACGGCTCATGTGATCACTCATGAAGCTCCATTTTAATCCAGTTTAATTGATAAATCCATAAAATAAAGGCTGACCAAACACCACATGCTGTTTGCCACCTTATGACCCCAGAAGTAAATAAGGAATTTACATCACTCCATTGGAAATTCTTTGATTTTCAATATGTATAGAATGGGATACCGCTTCCATGCATTTTAGGAAAAATGAAGGTTGCTATTTAAATATGAATTGTAAAACATAAAAATCCAAAGTAAATATTCCTAATGACAAATACCTATGATAAATGTCCTCAGTATTGTAGGAAAATAGATCTAAAGAGAAAGAGACTAATGTCTTTAAAAGCTGGTCATTGTTGTCTAAGTAAACTATTCTGAATTATTGAAATGCAGAAAAATTCAGTACACAATTTTTAGACCGCAAGTGTCCCTAACCAACAAAAGGGCTGTTTTTTGATGCCATAATTGTTTTTATCTTTTAATTCAGAAATTAAGATAGGGACAGGAATAGAAGATATTTCAGAGATGTTCTTAAATTTCAGAGATATTCTTATCCTTAAAGTCTCCAAGAACTTCAAAATTGCCCATAAATCATATTATGCAATTTGCAATTATGTCACCAAATTATGTTTACAAAGGATGAGAGTGGAATCCTTCTCTTTCCATTTGCATTTTTAACTCCCACTCAGAAAAAGGCATAGCACCATTGACCCCATAATTTTCAGTGATAC
>JANHFT010005182.1:85279-95661 GCA_032467955.1 Pseudoxenodon macrops | reverse complement strand
GTTTTGTGTTGTGTGTTTGTAAAGTGTAAAAGTTTTTTGTGTTCTGTCTGTGTAAAGTGTAAAAGCATGCCCACCCACTCACCTGACCCCAAGCCACGCCCACAAAATAAGCCACACCCACAGAACCGGTAGGAATTTTTTTTAGATTTCACCCCTGATCTGTGTCTGCAATGGATGCGTGCATGAAAATGTCAAGGGGTTGGCAGCGACTGTGCAGGTGAAGCACATATTAATCATAAGGCTTTGGCCACCATCCTAACGTTTGTTTTTTACCTTATCTCTCCTGAATGCCCCAGAGATGGGAGCAACGCTGAGCAGAAAGAAAATTTAGGAATGACGAAACACAGTGAATAGTGTTAAAATTGAAGGGTCTTTTCTACCCTGGAGAGGGACAGAATTATACTTGCCAGCATTATGCCAATGTGTGGAACGTCTAATAATAAACACATTCTTGCTGAGTAGTCACCCGTTTATCATTTGTGTGACAGTTTATAGAAATTAACAATGGTTTGTTTTGCAAAATTTGGAAGAAATTCCTAAATAATCAGAGACTCTGTTTAAAATGCTAGACTGCATTATTTTGAACAAAGTTCTATTGAATCTGGGAACAAATTGCTTGAAGTTGTCATTTGAAAACTCCATTTTGTACAGGTAACTCCTGCAGCAGAAAAGTAAGGTTATTTATTATAGCAAGTATATCTTGAAGCATGAGAGATACATAGATTCAGGCCATATCATTTAGGCAACTTCTACCAATCTCCTGCTCTCATTATTTGTTGAGGGGATGGGGAGGACATTAGGTTGGGGACTGTAGTGATTTAAGATAGAAACATGGACTTTGGCAAATGCAAGTTTCATTGGCCATTTTGAGATTCATGGCTATTTCAAAACCACTTTTCAAAGCTACCTTTATTTTTCAGCACCTTCAATGAAGAACAGTGTTTTTTTAAAAATAAAGTTTCATATATCTATTAGATTATATATGACACTTACTGTTCATGTGTTTAAATAATTATGCATATTCAGGATGCATCCATTTCTGAGGAACAGGAATATTAGCTTCCTTGTTTGACATACTCAGGTGTCCAGGGTGACAAAAGGTGTATTGCACATGGGAAACTGCCTCAGAAAAAGTCCTCCAGGCTGTTGTAAATGCCAGAAAATAAATTTTATTATAAATACAGTGGTATCTCCGTTCATGACCATAATCTGTTCCAGGATTTCAGTCAGCATCCGATTTGGTCATCAACAGAAGCAAGACTGACTGCACATGTACAGACATAAAAACAATAGTGCCAAAGGGGAAATTGCCGTGGCTGTGTTTGATCGTGAACCGAAGATATGGTGGTGAACAGAGGCAAACTTTTAGCGGTTTTTTTGTTCAGGAACCGATTTGTTTGTGGACTGAGGCATTCGGGAACTGAGGTTCCACTGTATGGACACTTCATACAACTAAAAAAATCTGGTTTAAAAAACCAGATTTTTTTAAAAAGAAGAAAACAAAACTATAGAAGGATGTCCAGGATGGATGTTTCTTCATCTACTGCACAACTGAAGCCTCACTTTGTTTACATGCATTGCATGTAAAAAAGCAATGCGGCTACAAGCTTGTAGTTGTACACGAGTGAAATGTCTGAATTTGTGCTCAGCACAATATGTGACAAAAACGCATTTTAAAAAATCAAGCCTTCAACTTTCAAGCATTTAAAAAAGAAAAAAAGTTTTTTTTTCTTGCACTGATTGCCAAAAGAATAGACCAATCAAGTAATAATATCCATATTTCAGAAAGATAAAACAAATCTTTCAGGAAAGATTTTGGCATGGTATTAATATTAATCACAAATAAAAGGCATTGCATTTTGAAACGTTCTACTGCTTTGAGGCATTTTCCCCTTTTGCAGATGTCAAACTTAAGAATGACATTGCCCTCTTGTGGATGACTAGTACAATGAAACTCTGGATGCCGTAAGAAAAATGGTTTATTCTCATCCAGCCAACTTCTATACAATCTGTTAAGGCATCTGAGGTTCTATCTAAATCAAAGCTTTTTGGTGCCTGCAACTCCGAATATGCTCAGCCTTGGCCTTTTCAGAGATCAATGCTCTGAATGGCTGACCGTAAGGAGGAAGAATAAATAGCAGTAACTTTGTATGGCTTTGAGAACAAATGGTATCCTGATGGAAAAGATATTGCATGGATGACAGAAAAGCAAAAAGCCAAATCAAACGCAAAAGAATACTGGAATTAATCGGCGACTTCCTTTTTACACTTTTAAAGTTCTATGGTTTCCTTCCTTCACATGAGAATGATTTTAATGAGAAGTCTGGCATGAATTTCAGAAAAGAATTTTGCTTCCTTATTTTGCTATGGTTCATGACATGAACTCATAAACAGAGAAGCTTGAGTATTTGGATTGTGAATAATATAACTGACTACAGGAACTGGAAAACTGTTGGGTCCCAAGGTTATATAAGATGGGGACAATTTCTCTTCAGGCATGTACGTTAGATTGCCCTTCTAATGATGCCTCGTTTATTGTTAGTGTCTAAATCAAAGGGTCCCCAACTCCTGGTCTGTGGACTGGCACCAGGCCACGGCATGCCAGAAACTGGTCTGCACAAACAAGCAAAACCCCATCTGTGGGATGCAGGCAGCACATGAAATTACGCCCCCTCTGGTCCGCGAAAAAAACCTCTCTCCATGGAACTGGTCCCTGGTGCCCAAAAGGTTGGGGGCTACTGTCTTAATCAATTCACTGCAGAATAAAACCTTTTAAATAAAACTTTGGATCACAATCTGTCACCCTGGCCCACTGTGGGTTCGTAAAAAGATATTTGTTGACTTCCCAGTCTAAGGTTGAGAGAAAACAATTAGCTCAAAGTTACCCTTGAGAATAGGAGCCTGGCCTTTCCTAGTCCAGCACCTGAATCACTACTATCATCATCACCATGACAATCAACAAAGATATACAGAAGAGTGTTTCATTATGCATGAGCTTTTTAGGCTATTGTAGAAGTAGCACATAACTCTGTGCTTAGTAATTCTGTGATTATTAGATATTCCTCCTCCTCCTCTCTCTTTGTCTTTCTTTTCTTTTACTCTGTTTCCCTTGATTGGAAGACTGGAGTTTGGCACTTCAACCTGCTTCCAAAAGGAAGAACAAGTACTTTATTTTTTCTGACCTTTCCCAATGACCTCTGAATCGGGGGTGGGGGGGAAAGCAGATAGTTCCTAGGTGGCAGCATTAGAGATTTTTGCAGTCCCTTTCTCTACCATAAGGACAGAAACTTCAGAAATGTAGGCTTTCTATTACAGAATGTAACTTCTTCAAGAAACATTTCTTTGACCTTCAGCATCTGTTTCTGATTATTTTTAATGGGGTTGGCTCTACTCACATGCTAAATATAGATCCTAGTGAATGAACAGGAGAATTTCTAACAGGATTATCTCAGTTTCCCCTCTTACATATTAATTGCATTGCTAGCTTCTTTACTTATGGCTAAAGTTTGCTATGGATTATTGGTGAAGTAATACTACTACGGTATATGACTTCCCATATCGATGCTCCTATTGCCCAAAGGCTTAATTCATGTCTTTCAGAATATGTTTCCTGGCTTTTAACTTCCAGCACTTGACCTTCACTTCCATAAATGAAAGATGTTCCCTGAAGCCCTGGTGTTCAGTACACCTGACATTTAAGGCCAATACTCAACTTTGATGAAGGGTATCTATAATCTTGAGTACTGTACTGGGTATCTCTAACAACTCTGATAAGAAATGACTAAACAGAGGAAGGGATTTTATTTTTTTTAAAGAGCCAGACTATATTACAGGAGTTTGGTTTTTGCCATTTTGTCAAATGAAAACCAGAGAAGACAAATATATCCGTGAAGTGGATGAGCTTTTTACGGGGTTGAATTTGGGGAAATGATACTGTACATCTAGGGATTTAGTCAGATTGAACAAGTCCTAGTGTGATCTAGGATGAACCAGATTATTTCCAGAACAAGATATCTGGCCCTCAACATCAGTCTGATAGTTTTTGAAAAGCCTTACCAAGTATTTTTTGATTATCCTTGTTTTTTTAAACAACTTTATTACATTTTAAAAACATTAAAAAAAGAAAAGTTACATTTTCATTTCTCACGACTATTTTAACATTGATTATATCCTAATTCTCAGATGATTTCTCTTTTTTCCAACTTAAACATTATAGTGGTTACATTCTTCTTTTCCAAATATAATCTAAAATAACATGTGATTCTGCCTTGACTGTTGGCATCTCATGTGTGGCTGAATATGTAGCAAAAACAGTTAAAGAACTGAAGTAGATGCTTTTCAAATTTGAAAATAAATACTAGATTTTCCTTCCCTTTTACAAAGGGATACAAAGATCTTACCATAAGAATCCTTGGGAAAAACCAGTTAATTTAAGAGAGACAGATTTCCTGGTAGTGTTTACCTTTTTCTGACAGCTTCTTTATTTTGCCTAATTGTTGCAGCAATGAATATATGATTCACAAGCTGTATGTGTATATATGTATGTATGTATAGATACATACATGCATATATATACACAGAGAGAGCTGTGATATATCATCTCATATCTCATCGAACTATATCACCTCCAACGAAGAGACTTTATCCTTCAGTGGATTGATTTAGTCTGGTACTGCTACTACTACTATCAATATGACAGCTGGGGTGATTAATGGGCTAGACTAGGGGTGAAGTGACATAGATCTAGTACTCCCTTAGGAACAGAAACTGCCTGAGTGATTTTGGCCCAGTCACTTTCTTTCAGCCCTGGACTAGGAAGATGAAAAACATCTATTTATGTGCATTACAGAGTATATATTCATAGACTAGCATGGTAGAATATATATTCAATTTATTGTTCTTTTTTCTTCTTCCTGATTTTGATTTATTATGATTAGATAATTTATCTTGTAATGCAAAATAGTTGCTGTCAAATCCAGTGTGTTGTCTTCAGATTCTCATTAGAGATAAGGTTCTTACAGACCCATTACTATACTTGATAAACTCTAAAGAGTTTATTTAAACTCTCATATAATACCATTTTGTAGTAATTGCTGTTAATATCCCATCAAAAGCCTAGTTAATACCACACAGAAAACAACACATTTTTCTATGTTTTGTGAATGCAGTCAATGTGATTTGAGTAAACTATTGTTAAGCAAATCACATTCTTAATTTATTTCATTATTTGTATTTTATACACAATATAAAATGTAATTATATAAACACACACACATTATATTTTGTTTGCTTTCATGTCAGTGTTCACTTCTGATGCTTGCCTCTACAATTTCCTACATGTTCCTACAATTTTCTTAGCAAAGGCTTGGAAGTAGTTGGCCATTGCCTTCTTCCTGGGGCTGAGAGAGAGTGACTGGGTCAAAGTCAGTCAGCTGGCTTCATGGAAGGTGGGACTAGAACTTATGGTCTTCTAGTTTCTAGCCTGGTGCCTTAATTAACATACTATACCAAACTGGCTCTTGTGTTGCTTCATAGGGCACTGACATGAAGCATTAGACCATCAGGCTATCGCTGGTTATTTATTTATTTTATTTATTTTGTCAAGGGTATATATGATTAGATACAAAGTATAAACATTATTGTGAATACATAAGATGTATAAGCATAGTTATGAGTACATGAGATGGTTACAAATACATGGGGACATTAGGACAGGGACGGTAGGCATGTTGGTGCGCTTATGTATGCCCCTTACAAACCTGTTAGGAATGGGGTGAGGTCAATAGTAGACAGTCTAAGGTTAAAGTTTTGGGGGTTTGGGGAAGAAACTACAGAGTCAGGTAATGTATTCCAGGCATTGACCACTCTGTTGCTGAAGTTGTATTTTTTTGCAATCAAGTTTGGAGCGGTTTACGTTACATTTGTATCTATTGTGTGCTTGTGTGTTGCTGCGTTTGAAACTAAAGTAGTCATTGACAGGTAGGGCATTGTAGCAGATAATTTTATGTACTACACTTAGGTCAGATCGAAGGCAACGTAGTTCTAAATTTTCTAGGCACAAAATTTCAAGTCTGGTGGCATAAGGTATTCTGTTGCAAACAGAGGAGTGGAGGACTCCTTTTGTGAAATATCTCTGGACACTCTCAATTATATTAATGTCTGATATGTAGTGTGGGTTCCAGACAGATGAGCTGTATTCTGTGTCTTTCTGTGTCACGATATATGATATCTTCCAAATGTCGTGAGACTACCATTTCCAGGATCTCCTACCAGCTTGATCAATGAGATAGCTGAGATTTTGGGGTGGTGGTGGTGGAATTACAATCCCCATGAAACGTTTATGGAAAGTTGATGAACCGCCCAGACATTTTTTGTGGAAAAAAACCACCCTGTTTTAAAATCTAGTTTCCAAGAGCTGTAGAAGAGTGCAGGTGGCTGTAGCCAAAATCTTCCTCCTCTCCCTTTTTCTTATTCTTTTTGTTTCTGTTGCTCTTATTCAAAATTGGTACATTAAGCTTTTTTTGGTGCATTGATTTTTCTTCTCATTTCTTATGCAAGTCCAATTCTGAGGGCCTCTGGAGGCCGCCAAAAAAGGAGCTAGGAAGCCATGTGAAGCCAATCCAGCCGAGATCATTTGCCCAAGACAGAGCTTGCATTTCATCTCATGCACAATGCTTTTCAGTCAAATTAATTCACACTTTCGGCAAAGAATTGTCAATTGTTAAATGGAGAAAACAATTGAGGTACATAATTGTGTGAATTGGTCCTTGGATTTGCATGGCCACTGTTCAAGTTCCGTGAAAATACAATTCAAAGAGGGGGGAAAAATAACATAAAACATTTGGCCAAACCATACATGACTCTGTTTGAAATACAGTGATTTTGAGATTTCGTTTGGGACTGCGGCAGAGGTGGGTTCCTACCGGTTCTATCTGGTTCTATGGAGTAGGTAGTAACTCTGCGGTGACGTCACGGAGCTGGTCCTGTCGTGGGCCCCGCCATTTTGGATTTTGCTTCTGCACATGCGCAGAAGCTAATTTTTATTTCTGCACATGCGCAGAAGCTAGTTTTTGACTGACGCGCGTGCGCTCATTTGAGCGCTTTGCACATGCACTCAAGGTGCGACCCTGAGCGAACCGGCAGTAAGAAGATTCAGAACCCACCTCTGGATTCCGGTATTCAGAAGACCACAGGATGGTCCCAGCCTAGTCTAAATTCCAAGCCAGCTCCAGGCAAGGATGATGGTGATAGCTTCCTTTATCCCAGTACTCAGTTCATAAATGTTCCTGAAAATATTTTACTGGAGTTCACACACCCTGCTTACTTGTCCTTAATTTAACCATGGGTATATTCCCAATGTTCTGGGAATGCATAATAAGAAATTAAATGGGATCACCTACTGTAGGCTGGGTTCACACAACATGTTAGACTAAAATCCGATTGGCTACTTTGTGGTTTGATTAGTGTGAACAGAGTCTGTGAATCTTTTTATTTTTGTAACGTGCCAGATCCACTCTGAGTTTATATATGCTATTGAACGTTTTCTAAGTTTTTTTTAAAAAGAAAGAAAGAATATTGTTTACACTAATGAAAGAATAACCTTTGACAATGTCTGTGCTGCATAAAGAGCATTCAGACAATGAACCTTGTAGAGAAGCTTAGTTTTAGTTTTGATATCCATATCTGAACAAAGGAAACACAATGTGGAAAGTACACATGGTATAAGTAAATAAAACTCTTCTTTGTGCTATGGAGGGAAAAGCTTTATTTTAAAAACCAAGGTTCAAAGTTTAATGATGTGAATACTAAGCATGTTTTTCACTGCCGGTCAGCGGAAAGGAAATCAATGGCACAGAATTATAGCGGGGTGGGAAATCTCTTAGTTTTTTGAAGCTTATGCAAGTGAAGATTCTTGAGAGCAGGGATATCTATCATTTTAAAAAGTTACTCAAGTCCCAGCTGGGCTGTCCCATGGAATAAACAACATTGGATGTTCTCCCTGGAGAACAATTGGAAAAGAAAACTCCACAAAATTAAAGGGCGAACTTGAACTGCTTTCATCCATATGAGTGATGGGTGAGTTGTACATATTTAGGTAGTTCAGGTTAAGGAACTGGCAAAGTAGTTAATACAGATTATGGCCCATTTCCCTTCTGTTAAATTCTGTTTTAAATATGAAATGCAATATATTTAAGCTAAGCAGCAACTCTTATCCAAACACTATAAAATCATGTCTGTAGTGTTCAGACTTTAGCTGCTCTCAGTGCATGGCAAGTGAAAGGGCCCCTTGTTGACGCTAAGAGGGAGAGCAGGCTTTTGGGAAAGGGATATAACCACGTTCTCCTCTCCACTGCCCCCCTTTCTGTATTTTCTGTTTCCCGCCAGGAATAATAATAATTTGGTCTGCAAATATGTATGGAGCATTTTGCCTTCCTATTTGTCTCATGTTAACAGTTCACCCTCACGGACCTTCATAAATAATAATAACCATATTAGTACATATGGTGTTTGCTTTGACTTCTAAACACTTTGCAAATATTCCCTGATTACTAATCCTTTGCATATCTTCAGTGAACCAAAGCTCAGATTTGCTACAGTATGATATGTGACAGCAGCCATTCTCAGATTTTATTTTGGGTAGAGCAGACAAGAACAGGGGAAAAAAGACAGAAAGACAGAGGGATAGAAAGGATGGGAGGGAGCGAGAGAGGGAGGGAGGAAGGAAAGAAGGAAGGCAGGATCTCGCTATTCTCCTAAGTCCCAGCTGATTGGGAGGAAATGGGAATTTTGTAGTAACCTTCCTCTGGAGTGTGGAGGGAATGGAGATTTTACAGTATCCTTCCCCTGCCACGCCCACCAAGCCACGCCCACATAACCAGTAGTAAAAAAAATTGAATCCCACCACTGGTTAGAGTGCAGTACTGCAGGCTACCTCTGTTGACTGCCAGCTGCCTGCAATTTGGCAGTTCAAATCTCACGGTTGACTCAAGGTTGACTCAGCCTTCCATCCTTCTGAGGTCTGTAAAATGAGGACCCAGATTGTTGGGGGCCATATGCTGACTCTGTAAACTGCTTAGAGAGCACTGTAAAGTGGTATATAAGTCTAAGGGCTATTGCTGTTGCTATGATCATTTGGTATTCCCATTCTGGAAAGTTTGAATGTGCATAGTTTTCCTAATTCAGTCACTGCTGAAACAACTACAGAAAGTCAAGGTCACATGCATCTTGTTGTTGCTGGATCTACCTTCCTTTCTGGCATTCCTGATGCTTTGCATGGAAATACAGGTAATCCTCAATTTACAACAGTTCATTTAATGACCGTTCGAAATCACAACGGCACTGAAAAAAATTGACCCATGACCATTTTTCATAGTTACAACCTTTGCAGCATTCCCATGATCAGGTGATCAAAATTCAGATGCTTATTTATGACCGTTGCAGTGTCCCGGGATCATGTGATCAACTTTTGTGACTTTCTGACAAGCAAAGTCAACAGGGAAGCCAGATTAACTTAACAACCATGTTACTAATTTAACAACTGTGGCAAGAAAGATCGTCAAATGGGGCAAAATTCACTTAATAAATGTCTCACTTAACAACATATTTTGGGCTCAGTTGTGGTCATAAATCGAGGACTACCTGCATTGTTCTGTAATATGACAGCCTGAAGCAATGGTTTTTATATTATAATGTAGTATTTGTCGTATCTTTTATTGGAATGCAATTAAGATGAAATTAGAAATGAAAATAACTTTAATTACGAATGGCATGATTCAGTCTGTTGTAAATCCCCTGGCATAATATTGTGCCATGAAAGTGCTATTTTCTGATAACTATTATTAAAATTAATCTGCTTCCAGTGCTAATGCTGCAAGCATATATTGTCTTGCAGATTCTCTTGGTAGGTGCTGAAAGATGCTCGGGGCATGTTGGGCCTCTGCCAGAAATGCCAACAGACTAGCACAGGGAAGTTTCCAAAACTGGATGCAATAACCATTGTGGATACTTTGTAGATTCCACCCCCCCTCAAATATATTTTTGTCATTTCCTTGTTTTCCTATACTGTGCCTCTGAGCACATATGGCAACATGTTGCCATATTATAGAAGGAAATGTAGAGGCTCTTCTTGCTGATTCAACTGGAGTAGATGACTGACTGATAAAAACCAAGGACCGAATGCTATCAATGCACATAATGATTTAAGATCTTCTTTTTTTGCAAGGCATTAGTTCATAAGCAGTGTAGGTTGTTCTTGGTGCAAAGTTTTCTTTGCTTTACATTCTTGCCTTTACTATGTAATCTCTTTTTTTAATAGTTTATTTGGTTTTGTTTTAAATGAATCTCTCTCTCTCTCTCTCTATCTCTCTCTCACACACACACAC
>JANHFT010005182.1:46988-59892 GCA_032467955.1 Pseudoxenodon macrops | reverse complement strand
AGAATACAGATGTATAAGGATAGGTCTTTGCCCAAAAGTTCTTTGTTCCTCTACCCACCATCCCAACCAGAGGTGGGTTCCTACCGGTTCTATCTGGTTCTATAGAACCATTAGTAACTCCGTGATGATATCTCGGAGCCGGTTCCATCAGTGTCTCCGTGGGCGCCACCATCTTGGATTTTGCTTCTGTGCATGCACAGTTTTTTATGAGCATGCGTGCTTCATGTGCGCACACACAGCGTAACCCTGAACGAACCGGCAGCAAAAATATTCACAACCCACCCCTGATCCCAACTCTTCCATCTTCCATGCACGGCAGGAAATGTTTCAGAAATGTAACACCTGCTACGTTCATTTGGCTTTCTTGCTTGGGTAGTTCCCTAATTGTGCAGTTTCCATATTATCTACAGAGTCCCCAAATGTTGAGATCCCTGAATCACTGCTTCACTTTATGGTTTATTTTTGTCTTTTTTTAAAGTCAAAACAAAACACATGTTGTTTTTTAAAAAAAACTGTACACCATGGTGCACAAATGATCCTGCAGCAGAGGTTAGGAGCACAGGCACATGAAGTACCAGGGCCTTGGAGACAATAGTGGATGAAAATGACAATGCTAATCTAACTAGCCTTTGCCAATGCCTGGGAGGTACAACGATGTCAAGTTGATAACCTGGAAAATAGACTTAGATTAAGAAATATCAATATAATCATCCCTGCCTGACCTAAGCAGGGAGCCTAGTTGAAATGGACAGGATGTTCTTCAGAGAATTGACAGGTTCACATGGGTTGCTAAGTGGTCCATTTTATATCAGTCATAAGTGTTAGATAGATTAAATCACACGGACAGAATTGTCTCTTAAATAATACTAGAGCGGTGAGAAGAGAATCACCTTTAACACTTCAGTCTTTTTTGCTTCCTTTGATGCTTTATTATTTGTTTAACAATGTTCTATAGCAAATAATGACTGAAACAGCCAGAAATAGAGACTGAGTAGGTATAGTTTAGCTCTAATCACATGATCTAAAAGTAATGTTTTATTGTGATTGAGAAGGCATTCCCATTTCCTCATTTATGTCATCCTTCATTTGTATCCTTAAGAGGAGTGTGAGAGAGAAGTGAAAACTTAACTTTTTTCTTCCACAGAAGCAGAAAATATTCAGCACATATTGTTCTGAAAACATACATTAGCTGATAGTCCTGGGAATTTTTTTTTCTTCATTCAGCTTCATTTGCTCAGGGCTTCCAGAAACACAACTTCATATCTGAGTATTTTATGTCATTCAATGAACTGCAAATGCTGTAATATTCACACTCTGCAACTGCTTCTGTTTGCTTCAGAACAACTGTGGCAGGACGACTGACTGTATCTTATCTCCATTTTTTCCTGCCCGGCCTGACAAGAAATATATTTTTTAAAGTTTTGCTCTATCTTTTTTTTCAAGGGGACAGATAAGGAGGCAGAGTGGTGGTGTGACCATCCTGAAAGATTAAACAGGCATTTACTGCACAATTCCTGCCCTCCTGTGCTTCTTTGACACCATGTGTTTAATTTGTGCTTGTGGAACACACTCTGTTGCCTTCAGGGAGACAAAACATGTGCAAATGTACTGAGGAATCATCTCTCATTTATGTATAACAATTTATTTTTCTTCCATCATCAGTGAAATCATCAGTGTTCAAGATTCTATAGATTTTATAGATGACACTATGCCTTGAGATGTAGTTCCTATCTTTATCATTTAATCTGTCCAGTGTTGTATTGAACCATTAGCAAAGTCATCAGTGAATCAGTTTACTTCCTGAACACACAGTGCTTGGAATAGCTTATATCAGCAGTATTGGAGCCAATAGAAATGTTACTAAATTATGTAACTCCCACAGGATTCTAATTGTTCCCAATTTCTACCAACAATACAGTTTACTCCCACTTATATGAATGCTTCCATATAATTCTCTGATAATATCAAGCTCTCCCAACAGATACACGTCTACGCTAGTACTCAAGCAACTTACCCTAGCAAAATAGGAAAGAAGCAGTTTTATTAATAGCAGGACTATCATGGCAGCAACATGGACAGTAGAGGCTTAAGAATGATTTATTTGTCTTATATTAAGCTTTAGGGAGCTCTTAGTAGCACCTCTTTCTGATCTCCATTCTACCGCAGCAATATATGGGCTTTGGTAAGGAAGTAAATGTCTTCTATTCCTTTTCCAATTTATATATGTAGGAAGTAGCTTCTCTGAAATCCATCTCTTTGAATAAAGAAACTGGATTGGGGTGACAAAGTGAATGCATCTATTTTTCATAAAGGCCCCAGGATGTAGAAGATCAGTATGTTTCCTCCTAATTAAATTTGCTGTCAAAGCTAAAATAAGTCACAGGTTCGAGCTATGTTAATATATTTAATCCCATCTCCTCCAGCTCTATTGTCCCTGAGATTTCGCACCCAGAAGTCATATGGCTCTGTCAGAATGAAGATTTATTTACAAAAATAATTAGTGCATAAGACATACAGTATAAATACCAGATACATTTGGTAAGTCTTGTTTCGGTTTCTGACCCATTTAGTTTTGCCTGTTCCTTTATTCTCAGCAGGGAAGGGAAACTGATACTGTGTATTGTTAAAAAGAAGGACGAGATGCTAATATTATATTTTGAAAGTATCAGACAGGAATATATAACATAACAAAATCAGGTGCTATTTTAAAAGAAAATTTCTGATCTTCTTCACTCAGGGGAAAATTTGAAGTTACTTGATATAACACACATACAAGAAAAGAAACAATTTCCCCCCAAGATATATTCATAGCTTTTTGGTTTGTATATCTTGCTGGTATTAGCAATATTTCTTTTTTCTTTAAAAAAAAATTCTACTAGAACTTGCATTATTTGGACTCCATGGAAAAATGAGACAGTCCTATCCCTTCCTGATAAGAAGCAATTTTATTTTTAAGTGTGTCTCAGATTAAAGCACCAAATGCTCTATCCAATCTTAAACACCAATGATATTTAAACAAACTTGCTTTGAGGGAACAAAATCTATCCACCTAGTACAGGGGTCAGCAACCTGCGGCTCTGGAGCTGCATGTGGCTCTTTCACCCCTCTGCTGTGGCTCCCTGTCACTCAAAATATGAGTCACAACCGTCAATGGGCGACACCCATTTATTGAGCTTTTCAACCCCCTGTAGGCCAACCATAGATAAATCCAAGAAAAGTTTTGGAAGAAAACAGAACATTTAATTCAACTACATATGCTAGTTTTGTGGCCGCTCAAGAAATAGTCAAGCACAGGAAGGGTTTTGTGGCTCCCGGTGTTTTCTTTTCTGTGGGAAACGGATCCAAATGGCTCTTTGAGTATTTAAGGTTGCAGACCCCTGGCCTAGTATGTGGAAAACCCTATGCCAGTAATCAGTCAAATCAAGTCCAGAAGCTTTTCCTGACCCACTGTATCCTCTGGACTCTCTTCTCCTTTCCTTCAGTATGAACTGTAAATTCTTGAACAATCCTCTTGTTTTATGAACCAGCATGGGGAAAACGCAAAACTCTCTTCATGTAATTAACAATATCGCAGACTGCCCACTAAGGGCTCTAATAGAAAATTCCACATTTCAAGGAACATAAGCACAGCAGGCGAAAAGGAGAAGCCATTCCATCAGCCCTGAGCTGTTGAAAATGAAAGGGCAGCTTGTAGTAGATAGTGCAGAGCTCTGGAACTGTGTGACAAGATTCCTTGCACATCCAAAATGCCAGAACTTGCAAGAAAAAAGAAGAAGCTGACAGTGGGATTAATGGGAGGAAGAAAAAAAAGGCTCATCGGGATGTTGATGCTGAATAAATGAAATTAGAAGCACTGACACTAAAAGGCAGCCTGGATATGCCCTACTTGACCTAGAAATGCTTCTTCCTTGTTTTAAATATCTGTAATGTTGATAAAAACCCTCTAAACAGAATCAAGGAATTGACTCATTGTGCATGCCTTCCCTAATATGATTTACTGAGTGACCACAAGTGTTCACGCAACAGACTAAGAGACATAGGCACACATTGAACTTATGAAAAATGACTGTGCAAAATATGTGAAGTCTACATCAAGCAAACTACACAAGGGTTCACCCCAATATCTGAAGCCACTCTCCAATTCCATTAATGAAGGAATTTATGCTGCTATATCCTAGGCATAAGCACAGATAGTCTTGTGTGTCTGGGCGGTACATTTTGCCTAGCATTTGTAATTGTGATTCCCCCAGGAAAATGTTTCTTTTTGTTGTGGATCTTAATTTCACCCCATGCTGCCAGAGTTCTACAGAAGGCTGTGATCACAGTTGTCGGGAACAACTGCTGAGATCTTGAGGGAAGATCGGGAAAGAAAATTAGAAAACGTTCATATACTTTCACAGTTCACAACAGTGATGGGGCAAGCCTTCTGCTGTACCAAATATCCTCCAGATCAGAGGTGGGATTCAGCAGGTTCTGACCAGTTCTGGAGAACAGGTAACGGAAATTTTGAATAATTCGGAGAACCGGTAAATACCACCTCTGATTGGCCCCTCCCCCATCGATTCTCTGCCTCCAGAGTCCCAGCTGATTGGGAGGAAATTGAGATTTTGCAGTATCCTTCCCCTGCCACGCCCACCAAGCCACGCCCATAGAACCGGTAATAAAAAAAATTGAATCCCACCACTGCTCCAGATATTCCCTGTCAGACTGCTGGGAATTGTAATGAGAACACACCTGGTGGGAGAGGCTACGTTACAGTTTCTGTAGATTCAGGTTCAGTCCCTAGTAATGCTAATTGAAAGTCTTATTCATGTACAGGTAATTCTCGACTTACAACAGTTCATTTAGTGACCATTCGAAGTTACAACAGCACTGAAAAAAGTAACTTATGGCCATTTTTCACACTTATGACTATTGCAGTACCCCCCCAATCACATGATCAAAATTTGGATGCTTAGCAACCGATTCATATTTATGACAGTTGCAGTATCCCAAGGTCATGTGATCCTGTTTTGTGACTTTCTGACAAGCAAAGTCAATGGGGAAGCCAAATCCACTTAACAGCCATGTTGCTAAACAACTGCAGTGGATTCACGGAACAGCTGTGGCAAGATAGACTCTAAAATGGGGCAAAGCTCACTTAACAACTGTCTCTCTTAATAACAGAAATGTTGGCCTCAATTTAGGTTGTAAGTTGAGGACTACCTATATTTCTAGCGTATTAAAGATAAGCTTTCCCAGGAAGAAAAACAGGGACAAATTTACTCTGATATACAGGATAAGGATATTCTTTGTGTTTTCCGGTCTATCTGTAAACTGTGTTAGCATCTCGCTGGAAAAAATTGTGATAATTTAAACTGGGATAGTGGCAGAGGAGAAAAGAAAAGGAATTAGGTCAGAAGGATACACTTATCTGTATTTTTCTTTCTTTCTTTCTTTCAATGAAAGCTGCTAGATTTTAGTGACTTGGCTTGGTTCTTGACATTTCTTTATGTCAAAAATTGTGCAATATTAAATTCTGGATAAATTGGAGGTTATTCTGATCCTGCACACAGATTTATATAAGTATGAAACAGCTGCCGCAGTGGAAAAGAAATCCAGAAGATTATTTCTTTCTTGTAATATATACTGGATGCGAGCATGGATTTATCGACTGGCAACAATTTCAAACAATAAAAATGGTGGCGTATAGGTGAATACAATGGAAAAATGCATCCCTATGGAATATGATGACTTCTGCCAAAATTATTTTTGTAAAAGGAAATTGGGTAAATTGGTTGTATTAACTGTCAAAACACAAGACAACCTCCAATATCAAGTGCAGTATACTTCTCAGTATGAGTTCCTAGAAACAACTGGCCATGATGTTCGTCTTACACTGGTGAACTTTCAAAGACATCTAACTGACCAACCTCCTGGTGGAAACAATGCTAGATAGATCCTGGCTTTACCTATGACAGCAGTTCTTATTTTTACATTTTAAACTATCACACTGTAAGTGCACCTTTTGAAGAATCTGCGTATGTCCTTGTTGTTTTTACCAGCTGATAGTTCCAAAGCAGGGGTGGGTTGTAACTTACCTTGCCACCGGTTCGCTGCCTCCCGCGCCACGTGGGCGTGCGCTTGCACAGTAGAAAAAAAAATCCAAAAAATTTCTCCCCACAAAAAACGGCTGAAAACAAGATGGCAATGCATGCGCAGTGCCGGAAATTCAGCTTCTGCGCATGCGCAGAAGAAGAAAAAACGAAAAAATTCAATCCCCCACAAAAAATATATGGCGGCATCCACGGACCAGAACCGGCTCCGTGACATCACCAGCGGCCTACTGCCTAGAACCGGTCTGAACGGGTAGGAACCCACTTCTGTTCCAAAGCAAATGTTGTGCCTCAGTTATCCTCAAATGAAATACTACCCAGGTTCACAATGAAGAATGAATTAGCAAAGTAATGCATAATGAAGCTAGTAACTGCACAAATGTGATTATGAAAAAAGCAGTGGTTTTTAGTTTAAAGGGCCATTGTGCACATTGATTAGGCCAGCATTCCATCCAATGTGTTTCTTCTCCTCAATCCATCCATTAGAGCAGGGCTGTCAAATTTCTGGCCTGTAGGCCAGATGCGTCACACGCTGGCTATGCCATGCCGGGTTTAGCGAAGGGGGGGGGGAAATCCCAATACGTCACATGACACCACCATGATGATGCGAGTTTGACACCCCTGCATTAGAGGCTTGTGCATATACATTTGGATTATTCCAAAGTATTGAATTGTATGGTGTGTGTGTGTGTGTGTGTGTGCGTGCGCGTGCATTTTAAGTTAATCTAGAAGGAGCAAAATTAACTTGGGTGACACTGAAAAATCTAAGGAGAACTGAACCTATTTAGCCTTGAACAGAGATGCTCAAAAATCCCAACAGATTTTTAAAGTAGGAAAAGGTTTTAGGAAGAAGGCAATGGGAAGATACTTTCATACAGTTGCTAAGAATACAGCACAGCACCTACAGCCATCAGGAATTGCTAGGAGATTTTACCTAGCAGGACCAGGTGCAAGATTATTGAGATGAAAGTCTTGATCTGAATGGGCTGACCTCCCTTAGTTCAAAATCTGAGAATGTTTTCTTGTGCCAGCTTTTTCCAATAGAGAGGGAGTTCCTACAGGTAATAATAGGTTGAGGAGACACAGCTGCCTATTTTTGTTGTGCCTGCATTGTCACATTTCAGCTATCGCTAATAAAAGTGCAGGGAAAATATTATGTTCTCTCCCTTGAGAACATGCTATATTCTTGGCGGTTCTCTTGTTGTATTGATTTTTGTTGTCTTGGGCTTTTTTTCAAAAAGCATGTCTTTGTATTTTATTTTGGAAACTTTATTTGGGAGAAATTCCAACAGTCTCATGGCAAAATTTTCATTTTCCTGATGTTCTGTAATTGCTGTCTTTAGGGTTGATTCCCACAAATTGTGGAAACACTTCTTCTTGTTGTTCTGTCTAAAACCAGAAAATGCTTCTCTGATTCAATTAACTAAAGAATAGAGGCTGCAGGACAGAAAAAAAAACCTTGAGCTCTAAGGAATAATATTCTTGAAGGAAACTGCAGTCAATTCTCCTAAGAAAAAAGGTAAATAAAAATTAAGCAAAAATTTAAAACTCCTAATATTGTGGAAATTGTGAAAGGAAATACTGAACCTGTCAGCTTTCTGAAGACACCTGCAAAAACTACAGCATTTTATTATCATGGAGAATTACAATGTACTAATGGTACTTGGAGAAAGATCATTTGGTAAACTCTTAGTCTAGCATAAAAGCACAAGCCCAAAATATGCAATGAGAGAGATAAAATGTCCCAAGTCTGTCTTCAATATAGAAAAGACCTGCAATGAATCTATCATATTGGCTAAAATGAATCATCCAAATATTGTGATGTATGCAGTTTCTTTTGAATCTGATGGACTTTCGCATATGGTGATAGAATATTGTGATGGCAGAGATCTCCTACAAAAGAGTTGGAAAACATTATTGGAATGTATTTTTGTGCAACAACTGCAATAGTATTCAGCTAGTAGATGGCAGTGTTTACTAGTTTGGATCTATGGTGTATACTCTATGTTCTTTTGTTTTAAGTAAAGTTTCCTGTTTCCTGTTACACAGTTAAGCAGTAAAGCACATGATGACTGTACTCTTTGTTTGATCTGTGATGCTATATATAAACAGAATTTCTAAGGAAAAGATTAAATTTCAGAAGGAGAAATTGTTTCCTGAAAATACAATACTTAAATGGTTTGCACAAATGTGTTTGGGTGTAAATTATATTTATGAAAAATGTAAATTGCACAGAGACATAAAATCAGAGAGTGTATTTCTCACACAAAATGGGAAAATAAAACTGAGAGACTTTGGATCTGCAGTTCTTTTTAAATACCCCATGGCATATGCTTGTTCATTTGTAGGAACCCCTTACCTCACTATGTGCATGCATAAATTTGGGAGAATATGCCCTATGGCAATAAAAGTCATATTTGGTCTCTGGGGTGTTTTTTATATGAGCTGTTCACCTTAAAACATCCATTTCAGTCTAAGATTTGGAAACATCTTGCACTTAAGATATATAAAGGATACTACAATCCACTTTCATCACACGATAGCTATGAACTTCACAATTTGATAAAGCAGATGTTCAAGGTGAATCCCAAGTACTGTACATTAGCTAGTACAATTCTTGCAAGAAAGTGCCTGGCAAAATGTATTAGACAATCTTCAGAGGAGCATGGTACCTATGCAGGAAGTAAGAATAGTTGTCCAGAATAGAAGCCATCTCCAAAAGCTTCAATGAAATGGAACTGAAGAAAATAAGTGTGGATCAAAAAGAACTCCCTAGATTGTAAGTGGTAAAAAGGAAGCTCTAGTACAGTGATCAAAATGTCAGAAAATGCACCTCGTTTTTAGAAAAATGTATAGAGATGAGTACTTGATTGCAAAGGAAATGTATTAATGGATATTCCCATGAGAAGGGTTGACTGCATTTTTCTCTGTCTATGAGCATACACGATAGTGATCTGGGGAGTGCCAACAGGGAGGTAATATGAGGATGTGGAGGAAAAATTGCCCACCATCTTTCTTTGGCCAGAGTTTCAAACAAAGCATTCTTTACAATACTGCTTACAAAAGCATAAGCGGTTCCTGCTGACACTTAAAAGGAGAAGGGGGAAAAAATAGCATAATGCACTTCAATGAACCTTGACGCTCTTAAGTTAATTTAGTTGCAGCCAAAATGAAGGCAGAAGGGTGGGAATATTTTTTTTTAACGTATTCATACAAGTGCCACAAAAGGCTTTCTAGTATAAAAATACAGGTACCATATTGCTGAGAAAAGAGAACTGCTTTATTCAGAAAGGGACGTCAACCTTTAGCAGAGGGATCCACTGTATCCAACAGACTCCTTGGCTTACAGTAGAATCTCCAATAATTTGAATCCAATGCAGGACACCCTGTATCATAAAAGCATATCCAAGCCTTGAGTTGTTCTAATTCTTCAGAACAATTTCATTAAAAAAAACATATTTGGATATTTTCGTTAAAACAAAGAAAGGTTAATTTTTGATCTTTTTATAATAACTGTATTAGAGTTTCAAACAAATAAAATAAAAACTAACAGAAATGAATGCTTATAGTAAAGTAAAATAAATAAATAAATGGATAAAGCCAAAAGTCCAAAGAGAAAAAAGGAAGGAAAAGAATATACAGAAGTAGCTATAAATATAACCTCTTGCTCTACAGTTACAACAGAAACTTTCACTTTTAAACTATTCTTTCTAGCCATTAAAACCATGTGTCATAAATTCATTATTGTCTGTCTTTTCATTTTTTTTGTTTCAAATTACTGCAAACGTTTATATATTTTATCATTAAAATGTTCATCGTTAGTACACAATTCTGTTTCAAACTCAGTCTTACAACCTTGAAAACTAAACGTTTTTGAAATCTATTTTAAATCTTTCTAGCAATTGTATGTAGAAAATCAAGAATATCCTTCTAATGCCAAATCTTCTATTGATTTCATTTTACATTATCTTTGAGAAAATTCTAGTAAGTTACCATAAGTTAACCATTTAAGTTTAGTTATCATTTCTCTTCTATAATACGCTTCTTGTGCTAAGAGCCACAAAAGTATTTTTGAACATCACCTAGCTTTATATATCTATTCCATATTCTCAATATGGGGCATCTGACAAGATGGTTTTAAAAATCTGCATTGACCTTTGCTTTATTGTACCATAAATAACCATCTAGCTCAAAATTTCAGAACATGTCCTTTCAACTGCAATCATCTTCTATTTTTTAGCATTGCTTGATTATTATTATTTGAATGATCAGAACAGAGACTCAGCTGAATGGAGATATGAAGAACGGTAGCTGCTTTTATCTAACAAAGAACTTCGGTTTCAACACATAAACAGATTAGCAAAGGCACCTTCCCGCTCCTAATATTCCAGCCAGAAACAAATAGGAATGGATATTGCCTTCATTTGGGGCTTTTTTTTTTAATGCCAACTGTCTTGGGTATATGGAAGAGCTGGACCGTAACTGATTATATTGATCTGAGATGCTTCAAATCAATGAAAAAAGAATGAAAAGGAATGAAAAGGGATCGAAGAATCTCGCCTCAGCTTGAAAACTGGTAAATGGGTAGATTTTAAAGAAACATAATGGAATATATTTAGAATCCATATGGGCCTCTGTCAAAAGCCATTACTGCAATCCAAAGTATAGTTAGGTGCAGAAAGTCAACGTATTTCCCATAGTATGCAAGATGATAAGACCTGGAGGGACTTTGAGTGGACTGATGGCAGAAAAGAATCATTTTCCCCCCAATCTGTTGTTCTCCAGATGAAGTTTGGATTAAATTCTCCTCACAGAGACTCTGAGTTCTAGCCTCTTTTAGGCATGAAAGTCAGCCGAGTTCCTCTGGGCCAGTCAGTAGGTGTTGTTGTTGGGAGAACAGAAGAATGAATGTTAGGTATGTTTGCTGTCTTGAATTATATGCTAAGATCCCTTTTTAACATAGACGATGATGGAAAAAAATTATCATCCTTGACTATGCTGCCCTACTGTGGTGCAGATGTTCCTGGGAGGGATGAGCGAAATGCATCCTAGTTTTATGACAAGAATGTATACTTCCAGTAGGGTCACCCAAGGCATGAAAGTCATCCCAGCTGCCAATTACAGCAAACAGGCATTTATATCAGGTTGTAGCGATATAGGAAGATGCCGCAGGCAGACTACCACTTTTGTGACAACAGCAAGGGAATCATTTCATACTGCAGAAGAAGACAACAACAACAACGGTAAACCACTCTATTGTGCCCCAAGACCCTAATATATAAAATAAAATGATTGACGATATAGTGCTAAATGAAGTGGCCCTCGGGTCAGATGGCATTCAATATGCTACTGAGGAAGAACTGAGGATCTTTAAAATTACTAATGGTGTTTATGATACAGCTAGAATAGAGCCTTCGGGTTCTCTAGTTGCTGATACTGCTATGCAAAAGAGAAGAAAATGCAAACCTGCAAAGAAAGATTACATTGGGAACACGGAACGTAAGAAGCATGACCGTAGGAAAGCTCATTGGAGTGAAAGATGAAATGAATCAGCTACATGAGGACATCTTGGACATCAGTGAATTGAGATAGACTTCAGTCAGAATATCACAATGTTTACTAATCAGAACACACAAAACAGAGAAGGGATGGCATTGCTTTCATAGCCAGGAAAGAGGTAACAAAGACAATGGACAATGCAGTCAGTGACCGAGAGTAACATCAATTAGACTTTGTGGGCAACCCTTTAATCTAAAAGTTGTCCAGGTTCACGCTCCAATCACTGAGGCAGCAAAGAAAAAAGGAGGCTGACAGGTTTTATGCTCAATCTGGAATCAACAAACATGCAAGCAAAATGTGTTGCTTGTGTTTGGAGAATGGAGTACTCCAAGTCAGAAATATTAAGGAGAAAAATATAGTTGGACTGTATGGGATAAGAAATAGAAACGAAGCAACAGAATGACTTATTATTAACTTCCAACCCAATGGTTTTGTTGTTGCTAACAATCTTAACAACATCTCTAAACATGGACATCACCAGATGGAGTCCACAAAATCAAATTGATATATTATTTTCAAGGAAAACATCAGGAATCACTCTGAAGTCTTGAACCTCATTCATAGGAACCAGAGGAGCTGCAGAATGAATAAAAGATGTTGTTAATGGTTAATATGAAAATGGTCCACTGAAAACCAAGAAACAGAAGAATATTAAAACCACACTCATATTCTTCTAATCCAGGCTCCCTGGGTATGTATGTACAGATTGTGTTATACTGAGGTTTCTGATAGCTGAAAATGCAAATGGTCTGGAACTTCTTGTAATAAAAGTCAGGGAGCATAGTGAAAAAAAATGTGATTAAAGTTAAATACAAAGAAGGCCAAACTAATGACAACAGATACCAGCCTTAGAACTGCCGATAAAGATATTGAAGTGGTAGAAAGCTTGTGTCTTTCAGGACCAACTGTCAACAGTAAAGGGACCAGCAATCAAGAAGTATGCTGAAGAACATAGCATCTGAGTAGCAATGAAGCATTTGTAAAAGATATTCAAATATCAGGATGCGTCTATACCTACAGAGATCAGACTCACACAGAAAAGATTCCCCCTGGAAATTCTATGGAAGCAAAAGTTGAACTCTGGAGAAACAGCATTTATGCTTTTCAATATTAGTGTTGGGAAAGACTGTCGAGCATCCCATCAATGGACAAGAAAAAAAAATTAATCCTAACATTATTATTATTATTTATTAAATTTATATACCGCCCTTCTCTCGAAAGACTCAGGGCGGTGTACAGCCAGTAATAAA
>JANHFT010005182.1:6306-17688 GCA_032467955.1 Pseudoxenodon macrops | reverse complement strand
TTATCCCCTGGTTAGGACTGAAAAAAAGTTTCTAAAGCACAGCTGATAGAGAGAAGCAATGAAAAAAGCCTGCAAAGATTTAGGGATGAAAGAAAAAAGCTGCTTCGGAGGGAGTAGCAATGAAAAAAGCCTGCAAAGATCTCTTCACTCGGTAGCATCTCGTTAGGTCTGGAAAAAAAGCTTCGACAAAGTTACATTCGGAGTATAAGACGCACCTAAATTTTCAGCCTTCAGGGGGAAAACGTGTGTCTTATACTCCGAACAATATGATAAATTCTTCAGTTCGAAAAATGTGGATGGGCAGCTAATTGCAAGACTTGGAACCTGGCACACGTGTTCCGTTTCAAGGACCAAAATGGTTCGTGAGATGGAGAACAGTGGATTAATTTACTTTTTTATTTTTCCAGTTTCCACAATTATTTTTGTAAGTATATTGAACAATTGAACAGTTGGCAATATGTTGTGTTTACAATGTTTGTCTGAAAGGAGATGACCCTAAATTTAAAAAATTGCAAAAATAGAAAAAAAATGTCAAGAAAACTTCTGTGCAATACCTACCTTCTGCTATATTTTATCTGCAGGTATGTATACATGTGTATTTATATCAACTAACAGAAGCCACATTCCAAAAAAAGAGAGGAGAGAGAAAAGATGAGAGGAAATTGAATGGCAATGAGGCTAAGGAAGAGGTACATAGAAAGGGAAGGAAAGAACATAAATTTTTCTTGACTTTATCTAGAGTTTATCTTCTTAATCTTCAGCCCAATTTCCAATCAAGTATTTGCAGCAGCGGTGTTGGTAGTCATTTGTTCCCCCTGCTCATTTCTTTTTTCCAATGTCTGCTTGAATTCTTATCAACACTCCCAATTCCAAGATAATCTTTTGTAAAATCTTCCTGTCAGTATTGTTTCTGTCACTGTGGCTATCATTTGTGAAAACTTTACATTGATTAAAAAATTCCCACACATAACTTAAAAATTAAAAGATGGAGAACAAGCCAAGCAAGATCTTATCTGATTCCTTGTCCTTGACAATTATGTAAAGCAAAGAGCTAGTTAGGTGTTAAAATGAGATTACCATAACCCAGCAGGCTAGAGATGGAAGAATTATTAGTCAGCCAATGTATTGTACTTTCATGTTTCTCCATCCTACATTGGTGAGATAGTGAAACATGTTGGGACAGAAGTGGGTAATTTCTGTGATACCCTCCCAACATTCTTCTCTGGTGGTCATTCTGCAGCTTTGGAGAGCTAACGTTTGGCATCATCTGGAGGGACACACCCCGTAGAAGTTGCTAAACTTTGGGCAGAACATATAGAGTGAATGTACATACATTCTTGTGCTACATGACATTATTCCGCAAGTTCTTGGATTTCTGAAGCCAACATGATGTTATGATTAGAATAATTGAGACTGGAAGAATAAAATTCTGAATCTAAGTAGTTGACTCTACTAATAGAATCATCTACTATTTCTTAGCTTAGCTTAGTTTACATCAAAGGACAGTTTAGGAAATGAACATGGGATGGGAGAATCTTATTGTTCCTCTTGCAGAAAGGCTGGGATATGATTTTGATAAAATACATCAGCTGTAAGCAGCTAATGGGGCTTTATTTAGCCTGATTCCTAATATAATAATTAAAGGCTGCATCTCTCAGAAACTTTGGCATGCTGAGATCTTAAGCACAGTTAATTGGAAGCAAACTTTTTTGGCATCAGGTTAATGTGTAATGTAAATATGTATTTTAAATTGTGGTGTTATAAAAGCTGGATTGTATGAACCACACTGCAGCTGTTTCTGTGCAGATTTATTTTTTAATTCTATGTGCACGGCAGGTTCAGGACTACCGCTGATAATTCTGAAGCAACGCATATGTTGTCTACCCTTCCCAGGCCAAAGCTGCCAGTGAAAACAGAACTATTCATGCAAAGAGCTCAGACACACACAAGTGTGCCACTGGGAAATAAACCCCTTTAGGAGGACTTGTAGACTGCAGAATGCTGCTCTTTGGGCGAACTGGCTGAGTAAAGCAGATCTTCCTCTCAGATATTATGGCTGTCAGATTTAAGTCTGGTCATTTTCTACCAAGAATGGTTAGATAACAGATTAATACATACTGATTTGGAAGGAAATTACAGCAGTATATTTTCTATATGCTGTACTGTAGTATTCTTTTTTGCTTGGGAATTTTCTATTTTCTCACATACTATTTATTATTACATTTGTGTTTTGCTTTTCTTCTAGGATGGAAATCATATTCTACCTGAATTTTAGTGGGCTTTAATCTGTCTAGGGGAACCTGAGGTTTAAAGGGCAACACACCAATTTTACAAACAAGTAGTAAATTAGGATGGTATACAGTAACAGGAACTCAAAAGGCACATTTGCCATCAAATGCCTTTTAAATTCGCTCATGGCCTATTGTAAATTTTTATTTCCTTTTTAAAAAATAAAATGGTTAGCAATATTGGGCTGTAGACACAATTATACCACTGATGAATTTTTCTGAGTGAGAGGTTCTTTCCCCCCCGCCAGGATTAACATTCATTGATGTAAAATGGCTCATTTTATTATTTAGGTCAATCTGATCATTGCTGAATGAGTTGTAATATTTTTGGAATTTTTAAATATGCATTCTATTTCACTGATGGAATCCGTGATTAAAATAAACTTGTAATCAGTTTGGAACAAAAGTAATAGTTTCCATCAGTGAAATAAAGTCTAAAACAAGCAGAGACAATTCTTACAGGACCGAATGGGTAATTCAGCAGCGTGCCAGAGCAACAAGAGTGAGTCTAAACATTGTAAGAATTGAGTCTTCCTCCACGCTATTCTTTGTATGGAAAGCATAGCTCAAAGTATGTCCATATCACAACTTGTGCCCTTTCCACATTTGGGAGGCCCCTATCTCTCATGCCCAAGTTTCTCACAATTGTACCATTGCAATACGTTCTATGTGAGGCTGCCTTTGAACAGCATCTGGAAGCTGCAGCTGGTTTTTCCACATGAAATAGAGAGTGACAGGTACTCTTTTTTATGGCCTTATGTCATTGCTACTGCATGAATTGCATTCCTGGAACAAATCAAGAGGGATTACTTGCAATCAGGTTGTTTCTGCCTATCTGGTAACCTTGGACAGAGTGGGTGTGCCGCAAACCTCTCCGCTAATATTGTCATCTTGTGTTGTGACCAAGTGTACCTTCTCTGACAGGGCTCCTGCCTTCTGAAATCTCTCCCAGAGATGACTAGGGTTCCTAGTCTCCAAGCATTCCAGAAAGCCCTAAAGCCCTGTTTCTGTTCCCAGGCTTGGAGTTCAGGTATTTTGTGGAGCACGTCAATGTTTCTCTGGAGGTTATTGATGTGGTTTTTGTCCGGGCAGTCATGTCTATTTAAATTATGTATTCTTTTAAATATTGTAAGCCACCCAGAGTCCTTTTGAAGTTGCATGGCCTCAAATAAATTAAACCAAGCTGAATTAAATTAATATACAAATTCCATAAGACATCCGTCACATTATATCTTTTAGAATAGTGCTTTGCCAAGTCATACCTTACAGTAACATCAATTTTTCCATTATAATCTTATATACAGTCAATTGACTTTCAATAAGCAGTATGCTTTTTCATCTGTATATGTTGCTATCATATCAGTTCTAATCCTGTTTACACAACGTACTAACACAACGATTTCCAAATATTTAACTTATCCATTTTCGCTTGTCCCAATGTTCCTCCTCCATTCCAACCATATGTACACTCTATTCCAGATTTCATAGTATTCGGATTCACTCGTCTCCTTGAGCTCCATCGTCAGTCTATCCATTTCCGCACAGGATAGTATTTTATTTATTACTTGCTCTTCTAGCGGTGTCTCTGTATTTTTCCACTTTTGTGCGAATGTTAGTCTTGCTGCTGTTAGCAGATGCAACAATAGATATATTGTCCCCTTATCATACTTATCTATAGTAATACCTAGCAGGAAGAGTTCTGGTTTTAATTCTATGTTTCATCCTAGTGTCTCCTCTAGCCAATGTTTTATTGTTTGCCAAAATATTTGGGCTTTTGAGCATTCCAACCACATATGGTACCGTACTAGGTCCCTGGCATCTCATTGCATTTCCAACACCTCGCTGACATTTCCCTGTGTAAACCAGGGAAGTCTCACCATGTCCAATGGTTTTAATTGTTTTTTCAATAAAAAAACTTTAAAAAAAATAGAATAGCGCTTCATACCTTCCCATAGCAACACTAGAGGGAAATGGTTGTTCTGGATGTACTCACGGTAGTGTTTCTTTTCCCCTCATTATTCTATTCTAATTTTATTTATTTGTTTGTTTATGTTATTTGTTTATTCCAATAGCTACCTGCCTCATTTACAAGCAAATATATCTAATTTTCTCTATGGCAGCCTGCACCTTGATCTAGCATGCTGTTGGGGGAAAAAAGTCCCTATCCAGGTCTAGTTTGCTTTCTAGAGCCTACAATTCTATTTTGTCTTTAAAGAGTTTCATGTATCAATAGGCAAGGATTGAATATATTTTTATATATTCACCATACCAAAGAATTTTCCAAACTATCTTAAACAACTGACTGTTTGTTTCCTAAATAAGACAAAGCTCAATTTCAGCCAAGGCTGTCACTTCATCTCCTCTCTTGTGTTTGATCCTTGTGAAGGATTTATGTAGCACCATTGGTTGTAATTGTAGTAACAACACACCAGTTTGAATTCTCTTTTCCCAGTACAACTTCTGATTTCTGTGGGTATGTTTGCATGTTGCACTAGGTCATATTGTTAAAAATATTAAAACACAGTGACTGGGTTCACACAGCATGCTTAACCCAAATCCAGCCACCGGGTGAATTGACACAGGCAAACTCTGGATTGCATCTGTCTCCTGAAGCATCCCAAGATACTGCCATGATTGAACACCAAAATTGCCAATATTCAGCGACCACAAGGCAATGTTTAGCCCCCAAAGGGTTACAAAATAGGTGTGTTAAGCCTCTGCACTTTTTTGTCCATAAACAGTTTCATGTCTCCAAGATAAATCATTGTGGCCCTCAGAGGCCCCCAAAACTTGATATTTCATTTATTTGGCCAAGTGTGGTTAGACACACAAGGAATTTGTACATATACCTACATTTCATTGTTTTATGAACTCAGCTAGTGTCGTGCAAAGAGGGTTTGGGTAAAATCCTCACCAGTATAATGAGTGTATATAATAAATCTCTAGTCTATATGATATTCATGTATTTAATAATTGGTTATCAGAGAACTTTATCGTTACCACTATTTTATTTCTGCAGATACATTTGTTAAAAAAAAAAATAGAAGAGAGAATATGTTCCTAAATGATTTTTAGGAAGAAATGTGCTGTTGGATAATTACATTTAATTAGTTTTCATATTTCGTATCCTGCTCTACTTTTATTCTAGTGGCTAAGAGACAAAGCTGTAAAATATGGAAACAAAACAAAGCAGTCATTTCAACAAAGCCATTTCTGCTAGACACACCTACCTACCCACCCATAGCTGCTGTTTTGTATGATGTGAATCTGTTTCGTATAAGTAATTCAAATACCCATAATCCTCAGAATGACTGCTTCACTGTTAGCATTGTATCCTGATGGTAATAAATGTGATTTGCATACATATGGTGCATTGAAGATCCTGGCATTCCCTGAAAACTCAAGAGACGAGCGCCAATGATTTTGGAATAACCCTTCTTTAGAAATCGCATAATATCTTCATATGCATGAACTATGGAACTAAGTAATCCTGTTTCCATTCAGTGGAAGGCACCATCCTTTATGTCTTCTTTTATAAAGCATTACCAGTGGCGGCAGCCCTTGCTGGCTATTGCTTTGCTTTCTAGCGCTCCGTTCCTCCTTCCCATTTTCTCGTTAAAGTTTACAGGAACTGAAAATGACAGTAAGATGGCCGTGGCTACTGACTGGAGTTTGATTTGTGTCACAAGGTGCAGAGTCCTATTGAGAAAGGATGGGTAGGAGGGAGGTGGGGAGATGATAGGTCTGCTCTCGTCTGGAGGCGGCTAGGCTAGATAGAGGTTACATCAGCCCCAGAGGTCAGGGATGAAGCCGCTTACAAAATAACTAGAAGGGCTGGTAAATTTGGGAAGAAGACAGGCGGTACACCCTTCTGCTTTGAGTGCCAAAAAGTTTATTTCTGCACACCAGCTGCCGTTTTTTCATTTGCCATCTTCCCACGGGGTGTTCACGCAAGCTGCCTCTCTAGATTGGCTCTGTGTGTATCTGTAGATTTAGCATGTCTTGGCAAGCATGCCTCGTGTCTCCTGAGAACGAGCCACCTATGGCTTACCTAAGCAGTAAGAATCGTAATGATCCTTTGCATTCCGTAGGCAATCAGCATTGCCAGCCTAGTGAAAACTTACCTGAGTAATTTGTTATGTGTTATACTTCTGCTAAGACAAAAGGAGCATATGGCGTGAAGACAAATCTTGCTGCCCAGGCCACTGGGATGAGCTCTGAAATTAAGTCTAAAATGGATCCTGAGCAAAGGTCTCGAAGTGACAGCGAAATGATGATTCCGAAGCCGACCCATGGCAGTTGTTTCTGCATGAATTCTCCAGTATTGAATTCTTTCTCTTCCTTTCTCTCCCCTTCTTTCCTTCCTAGGCCGATAAAAATGTCAACTTCCTATGATATAAAGCTTTTTTCTTCTTCTTTTTCTTCTGGCGTGGAGATGTTACAGTTTAACTACAAAGGCAGCAATTGTAGTAGAAAGACTTGAACACAGGAGGTCAAGAAAGAATAGTATTGCGGATGGAGATAAAGGATCTCTACCTGGCTCTAGGCCAAGATTTTCTATTCGATCATTGCTATGTCACTGTTTGTCTCACATGCCTGTGGTCTCGTGTGCAGCATGAAAACAAAACCCCAGTGATGCTATTTTCCCACAGATCACAAATTCATGTGACTTTGCCCTTGTGATGATGGGAATATTTCTCAATACTGTAGCTCTCCCTTTTCTCTCTTGTATTGTCATAAAAAGGGTAAAAGAATCTTAATTTTGGAATGAAAGTCCCTTTATTCTTTTAATTTTTAATTTTATCTATTTTATTTTCATTTGTTTTATTTCTTATATATGTACATTTTAATTAATAGTTCTATATGGTGATTTTATGTATTTGAGCCTTTTAATGTTTTGGTTTGATGTAGCCACTTTGCTGGTCAGCGATTGCAAGCAAGCAGATAAATATTATTCTCACTTGTTTCAAAAAAACTCATTGCCTCAAAATGAAATTGCAGCAAGAAAAACACAAACTTTCTGACAAGGGGGAGGGAGGACTTCTGACATTGGCCAATGGGAGAGCCTGCTGATCGGTTCAAGGAGGGTAGGTGGCTGAGGCTACTGATTAGATAGATTTGTTGCTATAGAAATGACTGGTTTATACTATTTCAGGGTTGTCAAACTCAAGCCCACAGGCCGGATCTTTCCCATGGGGTGCTTAGGGCTGCCCTGGAAACAGGAGCAGCCTCTGGTACCTCTGCAGGGTGAAAATGGAGCTTGGGAGGACCGTGCGCTGTCCGCCTGAGCTCCCTTTTCGCTAGCAAAGGGCTGCAGGAGGATCCCTTCAGCCCTGCCTGGCCACTACAGGTGCCCCCAACACAAGTGATGTCGAGCTGGCCATGCCCACCCTGGCAGCCCCCCACCCCAGCAGGTCAAACACAACCCTGATGCAGCCTTCAATTAAATCGAGTTTGACCCAGGGGTGAAGTGCAGCAGGTTCTGACAGGTTCTGGAGAACCGGTAGTGGAAATTTTGCGTAGTTCGGAGACCTGGCAAATACCACCCCTGGCTGGCCCCAGAGTGGGTTGGAATGGAGATTTTGCAGTATCCTTCCCCTGCCATGTCCACCAAGTCACACCATGCCCACCAACCCATGCCCACAGAACCAGTAGTAAAAAAAATGGATTTCAACAATGGTTTGACCCCTGTACTATTCTGTAAAAGTAAAAAGATGAGGTTTGATATTATTACCTTATTCTACTGCACCAAAGAGAGTCAGAAGTCAACACCTTTTCTTTTCTTTTCCCTTCTTTTTCTTTACACTTTTCCCTTCCTTTCTCCCACTCCTATTTTTCTTGTTATTTGCTTTTGTATTTTTGTGTTTTATATTATAAACTAATAAAAATAATAATAATGGGGTGGTGGTGGTGAGAAGACAGGTGACCAGGGAGTATGTGCCTATTAATGATGTTTTGACAGAAGAAATAAAACTCCAAGCCATCTTCTTTCTAGTAAAAGTGCCTTTACATATCAATTTTTTTAATCTGTAACAAATGGGATTAAGTGCAATCTATGGTTCAATTCACAATCTAAGACTGGTGGAAACTTAACAATTCAAGTCTTAACCAAGGACCTTCCAGTTGTTAGCCATTTTCCCCCTGGTTTTCTGGCGCTCCCAAAGTCTTAGTCATCCGGACTGGCAAACTCAAGTGTAGATTTGTCAATGATTTAAGCCAGAATTCATAGAGCTCATGTGATCCAGGCGCATTCCAGTTTTTGACCACCTCTGATTGCCTTCATACTGTTTCCTCAATTATCCCAATGTCTTCCATATGGAGTACTTCCACTGCATTTTAAACGTTGCTTGATCCATGTTGCATTCCCTATTGTGACTCCCCTTGTTTTCCCACAAACTTAAAATTTTACAGTCTTTTTGTCAGGTTTTTCATTATTTGTAGTTGGTACTTTCCCATTTTCAAAGATTTTGTAGAATTAATGTCTATTTGCTCTAAACGGCAAGTACTGCTGCAATTGAATTATTCAGTTGTTATATCATTTCAACTTCTCTGCAAAAGCCATGACTCTTTGTTTCAGGGGTGGGTTCTAACTTACTTCTAAAATGCGCTTCACATTTTAAATTACTTTAAATTACTTTAAAATATGCACGCGCATGCGCAGTACAAAAAAACAACATGCCGATGCATGTGCAGTGCCAGAAAAAACTAAAAAAAATTTGTTTTTCCCCAAAAAAAATCCACAAAAAAGAAGGCGGCTTCCACGTACCAGAACTGGTTCCGTGACATCACCAGTGGCTTACTACCTACTCTATAGAACCAGTCCAAACCGGTAGGAACCCACTTCTGCTTGTTCTACAGCCTTTGGAGTTCCCTTCCTCTCCAGGCTGTATTTCTCACATAGATTAGTTTTGATTTTCTTATTTTTCCCTGTTTCAAATTCTTTGAAGTCTTCAAATTGCTGTGAATGTAACCTCAATTCCAATTGCATTTTCCATTGAGGTTTTCATTTCTTAGTAACTTAATTCCTTCGTATTTTACCCCCCAAATCTTTAGTGTTTATATAGGCTGTGATGTGCATCAGTTGATTCATTTGAGCCAATGTTTCTGTTGGAATAATGTTAACAACTTCATTAATATTCTAATGTTTTAGCCAAAGTTTTCTTGTTGATTTGTTTCAATTTTGGCAAACATATTCTTCCAGCTGCTTTAATTTCTCCTTGATTTTCCCAACTAGTTCTTGATTAACCAACAGCACTTGCAGTTCTTTAGCAATTTCGGTTTCTTTTCCTTCTCTTCTCCTCATTCTCCTTAATTAACACCAGTGATCTCTTCACTTTCTATTTGCTCACTTTGCAAAGTGGTATTTTTATTGGTACTTCGGAATAAATCTGAATTTTGAGTTGCTTGCTTTTCAGTTGCTTCCAAATTAGCACTGGTAAATAAGTTGTGTTTTAAAATGACATGCCTTTGGTCTTTGCTCATTAATCTCTCTGGATATCTTCCTTCTCAAAGCTGGAACATGTTTCAATGGTTCTGAAACTGTAATAATAATAATAACAACTGTTATTCTCTGTTCACAACAATGTGAAATTACAGTTGCCAGTTCTTTTGCTACCGTTGGCATTCTCATCAAGTTCTTCCAAGAACCTAAGATGGTGTAATGTATCCGCACAGTATGTGTGAATCTTAAGCGATGTGGCCTTTTGCAGTTGACAATTTTGTCAATGTACAAGGCTTTCTAAGTATAATCTAAGATTTTTTGGGGGGATGGCACCTAGTGTTACTACTTAAATGAATTATTAATAATCATTATTAACCCATTATTATTAAAATAACTTATTATTTGTTTGCAACAATGTGAAGTCACAATGCCAGTTCTTTAACTGGTATTGGCCTTCATAAATATCCAGTTCTTCCCAAGAACCTAGGTTGTTTTAACTTAATTGGCATAGTATATGTGCAAAACCAAGTAGTGGCCTTCTATAATTGACAGATGGAAATGTTACCAATGCACAGGTTTTCTAAGTGCTATCGAATTTTTATTATTTTTATAACACACACTGCCAGCTGCCGGTTCTTTAGATGGCATTGGCCTTCATACACATAGAATTCTTCCCAAAACTTATTATGTCATAATGTATTGGCATAGTACATCTGTGGATTCAAGTAGTGTGCCCTTTGGTAACTGACAGATGGAAATTTTACCAATAACATGTTTTCTATGTGCTGCCTAAGCTTTTTTTTCTGGTATGGCACCTAGTGTGCCAATAATCAATGGGACTACCACAGCTGGTTTATGCCATAATCTCTCATTTTCAATTTTCAGATCTTGATGTTTTCTGATCATTTCCAATTCTACTATTTTCTATTCTACTATCCCCTTGTATTGGCACATAGATGATCTACACTTTCTTCTTTTCAACCGTAGTTAAATCTGCAGTGTTTTGAACCAAGATTTTATCAGTTTTGTATTCCGAAATACTACAATATTTTAACCTGTTCATTTTCAAGTACTTTTTGCAACTCTTGCCACCAATTTCTCATTACTGGTACATGATTATTATTTTTATTAGTTTATAATATAAAATACAAAAAAAAAATAGTGGGAAAGTAAGGGAGGGAACATGATAATTTTTACAGATGCTCTAATGAATCATTTTGACAACTGTGTTATGCCGCTTACAATCTTGTTGGAGGAGAGGAGTACATGATTTACTGTTTCCTCTGCCTCTTTGCATAATCTGTACTTTGAATTTGAAGATTTTACAATTTTGGCTTTGATTGCATTAATTCGAATAACTTGCTTTTGAGCGGCCAAAAGCAAGCCTCTACTTTCTTTTCTAAAGTTCCAGTTGTAAGCCATTGCTACCCTGTTTCCCTGAAAATAAGACCTCCCTGGATAATAAGCCCAATCAGGATTATGAGCACATGCGCTAAAATAAGCCCTCCCCTGAAAATAAGCCCTCTCCAAAAATATGTAAACGCGTGCACAGCCATGAGGTAACCACACTCGCTGTCTCCTGCACCTCAAAAATAATAAGACCTCCCCGAAAATAAGGCCAAGTGCTTATTTCGGGGGTCAAAAGAAAATAAG
>JANHFT010005181.1:46264-64429 GCA_032467955.1 Pseudoxenodon macrops | reverse complement strand
AGTATAAGACACACCCAAATTATCAGCCCCAATTAGGGGGAGAAAAGGTGCGTCTTATACTCAGAAAAATACGGTAGTTGCTATGCAATAGTTTTTTCCTTTCTCGTGAATGAGACAACTACACAATAAAAAGTGGGTTCTCTGTTCCATGGAGAGATCTGAAAAATCCAAGTTTCAGGGGATGTCATGTCCTATAAGAGATTAGAGATTATGAGGAGAATTTTGGAGAAAGGAAGGTTCACCCATAGGACTGTGTAAAGACATAAATGTTTACTCATATACAAATAATACAGACCTCATACTGGGTAGGAAAACTTACTCAAATTCACCACTGGCCACTGAGCAGCATAATCAGCTGACCAGAAGGAAAGTGATTGTTATTTTCCTTATGCTATTAATGGCAGAAATCTAACTATTTTGGTCCCTATCAGTCATCTAATCAGCTGAATGGCAGCGACCAGATTCCTGATTTATTGTTCCTGGTGGCAATCTGGAGTACGTCATTGGCAAGAGGAAAAAATTCTAACTGCTTACTGCTTGAACTGTTCAAGACTGTTGGAAAGGAGAAGAACAAAGGTAAGGTTTAAAAAGTACTGTTGATAAAGTCACTGTGAGTTGCATGGCATATAAATTTAGTACATTATTTTTGTAATTTGAGTAATTACATAATTCAGTTTTAATAAACATCTTTTTCTCCATCAATCAAGCTAACTTAAATCAAGCAATTAGTAATTACCATGTTTTTAAAATCTCAAGGCATATAATTCATATTGCTGGTTTTAAATTAAGCCTTGATGATTTTATTTGTTTTATCAATATGCTTTATATATTTTGAAGAGCTTTATTAATAATAAAGTTTAACATTTGTCCTTCCTCCCCCCAAAACCTATGACAATTTTTGTTTTATATTTTTTCCACAAATCACAATTGCTTATTCGTATTTCAAGACATGTAACGTTTAATTTTTTACCAGAAATATTCAGTATTTCTTTTATTCCACAAATTTCCATTGTGTTCTGCCACTTTAATTGCTTATGTGACATATACAATATGGCTCAGCCATTGGATTTTGCAATTGAGCACCCATGATATCCTTCTGGATCTTCTGGCTGAACTGGCTTTCATGGCACTATTTCAATAAAAACTCAATCCCTCTAGTAGGGTACCCTTAGAATCTGGAACTATAAGACTAAGGCTGCTGGCAGATGGTGTCCATTTTCTCTTCCATATTGTTCAACATCTTCATGAAACTATTGGGAATGGGATGTCATCAGCATGGTAATGAAACCCAGATGGTATTGCATCTTAGCATTTAAATAGTACCCCTAAACATTGCCTAAATTTCATAATAGGTTAAAGGAGGAGATTAAATTGAAATTAAAATCAGACAAAATACAAGCATTATATTAAATAAATAAGAAATCGGGTTGAGGAATGAGAATTAGGAGGTTAGGATGGAAAGCCTGAGTTCTCATTTGATGAGTTTTCCTTGGTGCTCAGCTGTCACTGTGAATTTACCCCTGGTGACTTTAGTGCTTTATGGCACAGGTGCCCCAGCTGTGATTCTTCCTGAACCAGTCAGGTTTCTCAATATTTATCCGTGTTTGCGTGCTATCTGGTATAGCACACAGGAATCATATGCTTCTCATACTGAAAGATTTGTACTCGCCGATAATGCTTACTGGCATAATTTAAGATGTTGATATTGACCTTCAAAGCTATAAACGCTTAAAGTCTATAAATTCATTTTTAACCTTTTTGTCACATGGAAGAGGCCCTACTCCTGTGTTATTTTCAGACTAAGCATACTTCTGCTTTGGTGGCGGTGGGGAGGGGGAGGGGAATCCCTAAGAAATTTTTATAGCACAAGTGACTTGACTAAACTCACAGTGAGATCAATAACATCATTTGAGGTGAAATTCAATTTTTCTGTGCTCTAAAAGATGGAAACATTCCTATAGAGCATTAGAGAACAGCAATGCTATCCATACTGATTTGGATGATAAGAATCTTAAAATTTCAATCATTGGACAATTAAACTCTTTGTAAATAAGAAGAAATGTCATGGCAATTTTCCATTCAAATAAATCTAGAGAAATGGCACAGCTGAAAAATCTTCCAGGGGGTCAGAGTAGGTCTAATACATCAATCACACATCTTTTTCCCTCTTGGTATTTTGCTATACTGTACTGAATGAATGTTATGCTAACTTTCTCTATAAATAAATCTAAAGAAATGGCATCTGGCTCAGAAATAACTGACAGACCTTATTCTCTGCAGGGAAAGCATTATGTGACAGATCCACACAAGAGACAGTTTGAACAGTCCAGGCTGTATGTCTGCTACATTGCTCTGCAAATCATTCAGGATCTGTTGTACTTCAGAATTCCAAGGAAAAGTGAGGGAAACACTTGGATACTAATGTTTATTTCATCTTGTCTTTTTTACCGCAGTAGGGAGAAGTTGCTAATTTTTGCTTGCCACTTCACATTTAATGTTTTTTTGCCTGGCATATATATAGAATAGAATAGAATAACAGAGTTGGAAGGGACCTAGGAGGTCTTCTAGTCCAACCCCCTGCCAAGGCAGGAAGCCCTACACCACTTCAGACAAATAGTTATCCAACATCTTCTTAAAATCTTCCAGTGTTGGAGCATTCACAACTTCTGGAGGCAAGTTGTTTCACTGATTATATATTGAATATATATAATATATTATATATATAATCATACATAATATATCCACTGAAATATATATATATGTATGTATGTATGTATGTATGTATGTATGTATGTATGGTATGTATGTATGTATGTACGTACGTACGTACGTACGTACGTACGTACGTATGTATGTATATGTTTTTGTAGGTTTTCACGGGTATAGGTATGCAAGTCTTGGTGTATTCGGGATGTTTCGATGAGGTCCCACGTCTACGAGGGACCTCATCGAAATGTCGCCAAGATACTCTCAATCTTACACGGGAAAAGACCTGAATACACCAAGACTTGCATATATATATGGACAAGGCATAATTTTACCAATGAAAACCATCTGGACACTAAAGAAAATTAGTACCCTGTTTCCCTGAAAATAAGACCTCCCCGGATAATAAGCCCCATCAGGCTTTTGAGTGCATGCAGTAAAATAAGCCGTCCCCTGAAAATAAGCCCTCCCCAAAACACAGCAGCAGCTATGAGTAGACCATGCTCGCCACCTCCTGCACCTCAAAAATAATAAGACCTCCCTGAAAATAAGGCCAAGTGCTTATTTCAGGGGTCAAAAGAAAATAAGACCCTGTCTTATTTTCGGGGAAACACGGTATTAGTATCATCCTAATATAAGCAGTCTTCGACTTATGACCCCAATTGAGCCCAAAATTTATGTTGTTAAGTGAGATTTGTTAAATGAGTTTTGTCTCATTTTACATCCTTTTAGCTACAGTTGTTAAGTGAATCATTTCAGTTGTTAAAATTAGTAACATGGTTGTTAAGAGAATCTTTGTTTGTCAGAAAGTTACAGAATATGGCCTCAGGACAACATAATAGTCATAAATATGAACCAGTTGCCAAGCATCTGAATGTTGATCATGTGACCAAGGGGATGCTGCAATAGTCACATGAAAAATGGTCATGTCACTTTTTTCAGGGCCATGTAACTTTGAGAGATCACTAAATAAACTGTTGTAAGTCAAGGACTACCTGAATTACTCTGTCGTAAGGAGATAAGAAAATGAAAAGGGCAGAAAAGGTACTGTTCCCTTGCCTTCAGTACAGAGCAGAGATCCCTTTTGCAGAAATGCTTTGCAAAGCACAAGGGATATTGTGCTACTTCTCTCTATAAATGAATCTGCAGAGGTGACCTTAAATCTTTTGAAAGATTGTGGGTAGGGAAAGAAGTTAGCCTCAGAAAGGGTGAGCATCTAGCCAACCCTGTTTCAGATACCTATTTAAGGTTGGGGAGAATTATTATGAGAGGATTCATTCAGAAAACAAAGCTTTTTTTCTAATCCATCAACCAAGATTCCCAAGCAAATATGAAAATGTTTCATTAAAGGTGTTTAGCATACCCTATATTGGAAATGTCAATTACATAACTGTGGGCACAGACTAAACCACATAGCAAAACTACTGCATTACAATAATTTGGGATAGGTTTTCTGAGGACACCAATTTTGGAATTCATAGTTACAGACCCTGGCTTTGATATTTCAGTCATGCTCTCTCTTTTCTATGATGTGAAAAAAGCAACCAAAAAGTTGCATTGTCACATCTGGAAAAGATAAGCCATCCCTTTTAGTCAAAAATGACTTTATGCAAGAATGCATAGTCAACATGTACTATCCAGTTTAAACTGTAGTCTGCTCCACTTAAAGATTTCTGTCATTTTTGGCTCCAGTTCTGGGGCGCAATTAGAAATACAAATTTCTCTTTCAAATAATAGTCTAATTTAAATCAAATTGTTCCTCTTCAATCAAATGGGAATTATTTCGGCAAGCATAAATCTTTCAGGACAATCAAACTTGGGATAAAATAATAAAATGCATGAGGATGTACTTCCAAACTGCACTTGTGGTGCCCTTCATTCTTTTCCTAATGCCAAGAATCAAGTGCATGAAGTCTGATACAGCCCTGTTCTGTCAGGAAAATGTCTTTCAGATCCCTATGCATAACTTTCTTCAGTGGTAGGTTAAATATAATTCACATACGAGTTTTGGCAACATGGCAAAGTATAACGTGGCAAAGGATAATGTTTGGTTGCCTCTTTGGCTTCATAGCAAGAACATTCAGAGTTCTAAGGTAGTTTTTCTGATCTGAAACATGAAGGCTCTAAAGTCTTATAAAAATACCAAATACCTATTGGTAATTTCTCCCATTCTTAGTTCGTAACATGTGAGCAAAAGATTCCAGGACTTCTGCAAAGGCTATTTTCAGAGACTGACTAGCAACTCCTACAACAGCACTCACAGCATTCATAAATAATTTTATGTAAAAGTTTGAATAACTTTTCTATGAATGTAAAAAGAGACAGAAATATAAGGCATAGAAATATTTCAAATCCTGAATTATGTCCAGTTTTCTGCAGAGATATATTTATAAAACACTGCCATTTATATTTGTTACCCTTTCATAATTCCTATAATTAGATATGCAAAGATCCACTGCTATAGATTTTCCATTTAAAACAAAAAGAAGTTTGTGAAGATGTGGGGAATTTTATTTACCTCTTCCAAACTGTAGGAAGTCTTACCAACTCATCAGCTGTCTGAGAAGACATGGATCACTGATTTCCTATTCATAATATAAGCAGGAATCTGCTGATTTGGTTTTAGTCATAAGGCTGGGGATAGGAAAGAAAATAGGTTTGCACAAACTGATGCATAGGGGCAACCTTCAGCTTGGCACACTATGTAGGTCTCAGAATGACAAAGGTTGCCGACTTCAGTGAAAATCCTGTTTATCAGCATCAGAGTTCCATGAATCAAATGACTATTAACCTTTAATTCTTCAATCATTCTTCTCTCTATTTAGGTGCAAAGCCACACATCCTTCTCAGATTCTCAATGACATTTTGTAATACACAATTTTCCATGGACATCTAGTGTGACATTTTGAGATCCAGAGTTGTCAAAGAATCAGCTGAAAGTCAGTGTTCTATTTATGAAACTGAAAATACTAGTTTACTTTAGGTTAATTCTAAGTAGTCCCTTGTATATGCCATCATCTAATTCATGTGATCAAAGCACCCTGCAGATTTATCCAACTCTCATCTATTAAATATACTGTACTACAGAGTCACAATCAGAATACAATTATTTTCAAATTTTTTTGATCTGAAAAGATTTAAATCTTTATTTCTAATGAAGGGTGTGTGCTTGTGTACATGTGGTCTTTATATCTCACCAAATAGGAGATATAGAGTACAATGACTTGTAATACAGTCTTTAAATTAGAGATATTACTTTGATAAAACAGCATGCAGAAGGTATGATTGGGTTATGGCTGCACTTATGGCGTACTAGCCAAAATGTGCTGAAATTGAAATATGGTTGGTAAATACTGCAAGAGTGGCACATTATAGAAGCAAACCATGTATGGAAATAAACTGATTGCTTAAGGAATTGCTCAACCCAGAACTGAGAATAATTAGATATTATTGCTATGTTCTTGGTTGCTTAATATATTTATGGACAAGAATATAGGAAATTAAATGTTGTAAACTACCCAGAGTCACCTATGTAAGTTGGGCAACTATATAAAATTGTTTAATAAAATAATATAAATAAATGCTAAATAAATAAATAAATAAATGATCATATTTGACATATCTTTATTGTGAACATATTATTGGTAAGGTTTACAAATTGTTATTGAAATTGAACTTGGAAAATGAGTATGTGAAGCATTGTATGATTCAGTGGGCAACAAAATTTGGATATATGAACAATTGAAAAATATGTGGATGAAAGGTTTAAAATTTATATTAAATTATAATATAAAAGAAACATTTATAAGATGTGTTGTTGGTATCTAATACCAAATAAATTGTCAAGAATGTATAAAGGTACTTCAAATCAATGTTAGAAATGTAAATGTAAAAAAGAAACATTTTATCATTTATGGTGGACTTGTCATAAAGCAAAGAAATATTGAGGATTCACATCTTAATTCAGAACATTCTTAAAGTAAATATAAAGATAAAATCAGAGACTTTTCTTTTGGGTTTAATAAATAAAGAACCAGTTAAAAATGAAATTATATAAATAGTTAAGCAGCTACCAATGCATCTGAATGCCTTACTGGAAGCTCTATTTTAGTCTAGAAGAAACAACCTTTAAAAAAACAAAACAGCATTCCCTCTTTAGGATAACAATGGTGAAATAGATATGGTACTTCTTTTTGAAACTGAACAATCATCTATAGCACAATGGAACAAACTTGATTGCTATCATAACAGCAAGACAACAATTGCATATCCAAATACAGATATGTGAAGTTTAACCTACATTTGGGATAACATTCTATATTAAATCAGAATTCAGTGGTAACCAACTGCAGGTAGAACTATGTAGCAGTAATATGAGCAGCATAGTGAACATACTACAACCAGCAGCAACGGCAGCAGGAATGGTAGCCATTCTTTCAATCTTCATTTGTTGTTGTTGTTGTTAGCCACTGGCCAACAACAGCAGAGAAATGACCCTTTCTCTTCTTCCTCATCAAAGCCAACTAAGAAATATTAGCAAGGCAATCTTCTCTTAGATGACAGGTTATTCAGGGTGCCGTGGGTGGTACTATTTTCACCTGGTCATTACAATGACGCAAAGTATTAAGACCTGGTGTGCATTGCTTTATTTTCTTCTTCCTCCAAATCTTCATAATTTTTGGGAATACAGAACAGATTATTACTTGTAAAATTGCTTTGGTGAAGCTTCAGAATTTCCACTGAGAAAGGTGTTGAAAGTCACTAGTTCTTTAGATAAGTTCAACTTCATTTGGGCAAAGCTATTTAAAAAGGGCAAGAAATGCAAAACTGTGTGGCTTTACTTTGGTCTCACCTGATCCTGAGCAAAATGTCTCTTAAGCACTGAAACTGTAATAGAAGATAAGATAGTGCCTTATGGATCTTCATTTTACTATCAAAATCTATAGACTCAGTCTGAATATACTGTACTATAAGATTCACTTTACATGAGACAGAATATTACGAAGTATGGGACAAATGGTATCAATGAATGGCAAGGAGGAAAAAGGAAATGAAGAAGTAGAGGTTCAAGAAGTGAAGAGTTGAAATGTGATAAGAGCTTGAAATGTAAATAATTAAGGATTAGGGTCATGTACATAAGATCAGAGTAATAATGTATGAGAAGCAAAACTGTAGTTGTTGTTATGTAAAAATGATGTAAATGAAATAACCAAAACAGAATGGCCACACTATGTCCAATGTTTTTAAATGTCTGAATAAAAACTTTATTAAAACAGAAAGAAAGAAAGAAAGAAAGAAAGAAAGAAAGAAAGAAAGAAAGAAAGAAAGAAAGAAAGAGAGGAGTTGGAATATTTTCAAATATGGGGGCAATTTTATGATTGGTTGGAGAAGAGATATGTATTGAGTAATATTGTAAAGAAAGGGGAGAAATGTTATAACAAATGAAATGATAAATATTAAAATATGAGAAATAATTTGGGAGACACAAAAGATGCATGCAGATGATGCACTGATGGATTAATTATGTATTGTATGTTTGTTTGTCTATAAAAATAAAAATAAACTTAGGAAAAAAGAAATATACAGTTGAAACAGATGAGCACAATATATTGGGACCATTATCTTGGTATCATTCTTCCATTAGCTTTTTCTGAAACTGGGTTTTACATATAAGTTATCTCCTCCAAAACTTACTTAAGAGAAATTTAGTTCATAAAAACTGGAATAGGGAAATGGTTCTAGATTTCTCTTTCATCAAAGAATATTTTTGTTGCCCATCTACACATTCAAAGTTACACAAATATTCTTATGTAACTTGTGCCTGAGTTAACTTGTTCAATATATGAATATTTTTTATATTTGCTGAGAAAATAAGCAACTCAAAATTTAAACTAAAATGATTACTAATTTTATGCCACAATTCATTACTTCAATTTGGAATTATCTTGAATTATTTAGCTGGGATGTAAAGAAATATCAAAGATGCATCTAACTATTCTTACGATCCAAGTGAGATTTAGATTCCTTTTTTTGAACAGCAGAAATGCGCTGTACATTATTAATACTTCTGGCATTTCTTTGTACTTCAAAATGACTGCTATTCAAGAAACGCAATCCGAATCCCATCTACAGGTAGTCTTCAATTTATGAGCACAACTGAGCCCAGAAGTTACATTGCTAAGAAATTTGTGAAGTACATTTTGTCTCATTTTACAACTTTCTTTGCCACATTTTTAAGTGAATCATTCCCGTTATTAAACTAATAACAGTTGTTAAGTGAATCTGGTTTCCACATTGACGAAGAATAGAATAGAACAGAATAGAAGTTGGAAGGGACCTTGGAGGTCTTCTAGTCCAACCCCTGTTCAGGCAACCACTATACCACTTCAGACAAATGCTTGTCCAATCTGTTTTTTAAAACTTCCAGTATGGGCCGTTGGTCTTACCTGATAAGCTCCTTCTCATGGGGTGGAGATAGCATCCAGGCAAGGGAAGTCCCTTGTCCTGATGACCAATAGGACTGAGTCTTTTCAAAGCTAGAGTAGCCCGCCTCCGTTGCCAGGTTACCCAGCTTTCTCGAAGGCCAAAGAAGAGACTCGACGCGTGGAGCCAGGAGCAAAAGGTAAGTAATGAGAGGTAAAGTAAGGAAACAGAGCCTACCAGTATTTCGGACCATGAACCAGAGGCTATAGGTAAGTCACCCAGGGTGGGGCTGGATGCTATCTCCACCCTATGAGAAGGAGCGTATCAGGTAAGACCAACGCCCCTTCTCCATAGTGGGGGGAGCTAGCATCCAGGCATGGGACATACCAGAGCAGTGTGTCCTAGGGTGGGCAATGATATTAACTAGGCCTGGTGAACCCATTGAAGTACTCTGCGTTGAAAGGCTGCGTCAGCTGATGCGAAAGCATCCAGTTTGTAGTGGCGGATAAAAGGGGAGAGGGACGTCCACATGGCCGCCTTACAGATCTCTTCTAACGAAGCCTGCGTAGCCCATGCTGCGGTGGTTGCCACGCTGCGGGTGGAATGAGACGTGATCCTCGCCGGGCGCGGAGTGGATGAGATGTCGTAGGCCCTGGCGATAGTGCTGCGGATCCAGCAGCCAATCGTGGAAGACTGTGCCTTGTGAACGAGTTTGGAAGGGAAAAATGAAACAAAGAGGGACTCCGATTTCCAGAAGGGAGCCGTGCAGCGTATATAGATGCGCAGCGCTCTGCGAACATCCAAGGTGTGCCACTGTCGCTCGAGATGATGAGATGGACTAGGGGAAAAGTTGGGGAGCACCAGTTCCTGCGCCCTGTGGAAATAGGAATTGACCTTGGGCAGGAAGGATCCATTCGCAGTACCACTCTGTCGAAGTGGAACACGCAGAGGTCTTGGCGAACAGAAAGGGCCACCAACTCTGATAGGTGATGCGCAGATGTTACTGCTACAAGGAAGGCTACCTTGCAGGTGAGGAGATGGAGAGAGACCTCCCGTAGCGGTTCGTACGGCCCGGAGGTCAGGGAAGAGAGTACCTTCGAAAGGTCCCAGGTCGGGTACCTGCGTACAACCGGTGGGGAAATGTTCGTGGCCCCCCTAAGGAACCTCTTAACCATGGAGTGGAGCACCAATGAGGAGAACGAGCCGCAAGACAATACGGAAGAGAGGGCCGCGACCTGCCGCCGGAGGGTGTTGGGAGTGAGGCCCTTGTCCAGACCGTCCTGAAGGAAGTCAACAATGTTGCCAATTGAAAGGAGGACGGGTGAGTATTTGTGGCGGAAGCACCAGGCACAAAACATCTTCCAGGTCGTCGAATAGATACGCTCTGTCGAAGGGTGCCTGGAGGCCTGGATGGTTACCATGGCACATGATGAAACCTGTTGGCGTCTTAAAGCGACCCGCTCAAGCGCCAAGCGGTTAGACAGAGCCATTCGGGCTTGGGGTGAACCAAGGTTCCTTGTCTCAGCAGCGGCGGAGTGAGAGGGATCGGCCAGGGATCGGTTACAGACAGCACCTTCAGGTCCGTGAAACACAGCCTCCGGGGCCAGTGGGGAGCCAGGAGGATCAGTTCTGCCCCTCCAGTAAGATCTTGTTGACTACCGTGGGAAGGAGAGGGAGAGGCGGAAAGGCATACAGCAGACCGGAGGGCCAGTCGCAACGGAGCACGTTGGTGCCCTCTGCTCCCTGCATTCTGTACCGGGTGTAGAAGCGGGGTACTTGCGCGTTTTCCGGCAAGGCGAATAAGTCGACCATCGGCAGCCTGAACCAGCGTACAAGTCATTGAAAAATGGTCGGGTGGAGACGCCATTCCGACTGGTCCACCGTCGACCGGCTCAACCAGTCCACCTGCGTGTTTGAGGCACCGGAGATGTGTTCCGCTGAGAGGTACAACAGGTGTCTCTCTGCCCAAAGGCCCAGCTTCTTGGCCTCCCGCATCACTGTTCGGGATCTGCTCCCCCCCAGTCGGTTGATGTGGGCCTTGGTGCACATGTTGTCGGTGAGCACCAGGACATGACCGACTGTGAGGTGATGAAGGCATCGCAAACCCAGAAAGGCCACCCGTAGTTCCAGGAAGTTGATGTTTTGAGACTTCTCTGTCGCGGTCCAGAGACTTTGAGCCATCTCTGATAGGGCGTGAGCGCCCCAACCCGTCAAGCTGGCGTCGGTGGTGACCACGATCCTCCGGGGTTCGTGGAAGAGGCAGCCCTATGACAATGCCGGGGAGAGCCACCATCGGAGAAACTGCCGCACCACCAGAGGAAGAAGAACCCGCATTGAGGTGTTTGCTCGTCCTGCCTTCTGGAAAGGGAGGAGAAACCATTGAAGGTCTCTGGAGTGTAGTCGCGCGCAGGGGTTGATAGAAATGCAAGATATCATTTTGCCCAGGACCGTGGCCAACCAGCTTAGCGGCACACGACGGAACCGAAGCAGTTTTTCTATCAGGTATATAATACTATCCTGCCGCTCCTGGGAAAGGAAGACCCTGCACTCCAGTGAGTCAACAATGGTCCCAAGATGTGGGAGGAAGGTGTCAGGGGAGAGATGGCTCTTCTCCGTGTTTATGGAGAAGCCCAGGTCACTAAGGACCTCTACAACTACCTGAACATCCCTCACTGCCTGACTTCTGGAGGATGCCTAGACCAGGATGTCGTCCAGATAACACCGGAGACGTAGAGGGATGCTCCTACGGTGAGCCGCAGCCGCTGCTAGCACCTTAGTGAACACCCTGGGGGCAGAGGAGAGACCAAACGGCAGAGCGGTGTACTGGTAGTGCGTACCTGCATAAGCAAATCTAAGGAACTTCCTATGTGACTGCCTGATGGGAATGTGCAAGTACGCCTCCATGAGGTCAATGGAAGCTAAATAATCTCCCTGCCGGACACCGGCTAAGATGGATGACAGGGAGTGCATCTTGAACCGGCGGTATTTAATGTGCCGGTTGAGACGCTTGAGGTCCAAGATCGCTCTCCACCCCCCCCCGAGGACTTGGGTACCACAAACAGGATTGAATAGAAACCACGACCGGTTTGGCCCTCCGGAACCGGTTCGATGGCCCGAATGTGTAAGAGGTGGGTAATGGCCAAATCCATGAGTAGCTTTTTGTGGGGGTTGTGAGACAAAGGGCAGAAAATGAAAAATCTGGAGGGGATGGAGAGCAATTCTAGGGAGAGACCCTCCCGAACCGTGTTAAGAACCCATGCATCTGACGTGATCCTCTCCCAATGGTGGGCGAAAAGAAATAAACGTCCACCAATGGGCGGATCTTGGGGTGATCTATCTGGGACGTCTGTATGGTCTACCCCCACTCCCTCGAAAGGGCCGTTTAAACTGCCTGCCCCTAGCCTGTCTGTCCTGCCCCTGTCTTTGTCTGTTGTTGTTGTACTGACCTTGAGGTCTGGGAAAATTGGGCGAGGGCTCCGGAAGACGAAAGGGTCTGCATTGGTACGGAGCAGCTCTGTACATGCCTCGTCTAGAAAAATTAGGCAAAATCTTCTTCTTGTCCTTGGATTCTATAAGGATAGGATCCAAGGATCCTCCAAACAAGGTTGGGCCTTTAAATGGAGTAGATGCTAAAAACACCACTTATGGCGGGTGTCAGCTTGCCAAGAGCGCAACCAGTGCATCCTCCTAGCCACCACGGAGGATCCGATGGCACAAGATGCAAAGCGGGCCAACTGGAGGGTCGCATCAGCAGTGAATTGAGCGGCTGCTACCAATTTATTGAGGTCTTGGTGCGCTCTGATATCTGACGCTGGAATCTTGGACTGAAGTTGCTGCAGCCAGAGCAAGGATGCGCGCGTGAAGAAGGAGGCGGTGGTGGATGCCCTGACCGCCCAGGCAGCTGCCTGGTGAGTCTTAATCAGGGCCTGTTCCGTCCTCCTATCTTCTGGTTTTAGCAGTTCGGCTGAATCCCCGGGCATCGCGGTGGTCGTGTAAATGGCAGCGATAAGTGCATCAATGGTGGGAGGCTGGAGGTCATTTGCCAGTCCTTGTTCGATATTGAAGAATTTCTTGTCCGAACTGGATGGTTGAGCCCCTGCATTGGGGTTGATCCATTGTTTTCGTACTGCCTCCTGGAAGATTTGAGGTGCCAGGACGACATCTTGCTTGGCGGCCGGTTCTGTGAATAAGGAGGCTTGTCGAGGCCGAGAGGTGCCCGTTGAGGAAGCAGCCGATGAAAGGTCGGCCGACGAAGAGGCCTTGTACAGTAGGGAACGAAATAAGGCGGGCTGAAATAGAGTGGACATTGCAGGGGGTTCAGACGACATCCCCTCGTCCGCAGATAGATCCAGCTTTCGTTGTTCCTCATCAGCTGACAATTTGGGAGAGGAGGCATCGGAATCCTCAGGTGAAGAATCCGAAGAAATTCTGCAGGCCATTCGTGTTGTGGGCAATGAGGCCTCTCGATGCTCGGTGGATTTGCCTAGTTGCTTCATGTCCTCAGCCTTCTGAATGGCTTTAGCGATCATCTCCGAGCGATGGAAACTGAGCGGAGATGCCAAAGGCGTCCCGATGGGACCGAACTGCTCCTCCAGCCACTCCGCCTGCCTCCAAGGGGAAAACAGAGCCTCCCCGAATCAAAGGTGCCTCAAGACAGATAGGAATTGGAGCGTTTAAAGCTCCGGTGGCGCTCTGAGGGAATAGAAACCCCACTGGCCGGAAAGCCACCACAGGCACGGAGGTTAAGGCAGGGGAAAGGGAAATGCAGCAGTTCCTAGGAACGAAAGTGCCCAGGTGCCGATTTCTGCCTAAAGGGAGTAGGGAAACTCACAGAAATAGAGGAACTGGCATCCACGCGTCCGTCCTAGAGAGAGGACTGAGTGAAAGCTGGGTAACCTAGCAACGTAGGCGGGATACTCAAGCTTTGAAAGACTCAGTCCTATTGGCTAGCGGGACAAGGGACTTCCCGTGCCTGGATGCTAGCTCCACCCACTATGGAGAATACCATTTCTACATCCTCAGCTTGCAACAGCTGAAACTTAAATAGCTTGGACAAATATTTAGCATCCAGGCCACCAAAAAGATAAACTGTTTTATTTTCAAACTATTAGACAAACCTATTCTTATTGTAGCAGATCTTCTATACACCATGGTGCCAATAATGGATCATTTATATGTGAACTGGGATCTAGGTTTTCAAAGCAGTATTCACATAAAAGTTCTTTGCTATTAAGTAATCCAACTTTTCTCCATTCTGCTGTGTTTTATTTTAAAAACCATAAAGAACATAAATATTTTGAAAAAGGCTCTATTTTTAAAAAAAATAGAAAAAAACAGACTTAAAACTGTAAGACCTCATATTTTTCACTGCACATTACAATGGTATAATTTATACTTCTGTTATGAAAGGCATTCAGGTGTGTTATAATTTCATTATTTAGCTTCTTTGAAATAGTATATGAAATAAACTCTTCAGAATAGTACTGAAATTTATCTTCGTAATTCCACTGTCAAAAAGCAATTTTAAAGACATTTGTGAAAATAAATTTCATATTACACAAATTAATAACAATTGCATTAAAAGATTTTTAAAACATTAAGAAACTACTTTTTACATTTAAACAAGTTACATCAGCATTACCTTAGAAAGTAAAATAAGATTCTCTTATGTTGCAAAAATATTATATTCTTTCTCTAGATAAATGAAATTCTATAAAGCAGTTTACAATGCTGTTTTCTACAAAAATATTTATGTGATCTCACTTATTTAAACTTGGATCCAGGAAACAAAAGTACTGACCAATACTTATGACTAGAAGGGGCTTTGGTCTTACCTGATACGCTCCTTCTCAGTGTAGGGGGGAGAGTCCAACAGAATGGGTTGTTGCTCCTTGCTTCCTCTTGAGGCATGTCCCAGTTTTGATGAAGGTGTAGTGATTGACTGACAATTTTCAGTGCTGGTTCTGTATTGTCCTGGACTCAGGCCCTGACAGCCCAGGATGGGATTGGACTTTCTCCCCTACACTGAGAAGGAGCGTATCAGGTAAGACCAATGCCACCTCTCCATTGTGTCGGGGAGAGAGTCCAATGGAATGGGAACATACCAAAGCTGGCAGTCCTAAGGGTGGGTAGCAATCTGGTCCTAGGTCCCCCCCCCCACCCGTATGCACCTTCTGAAGCACCCTCCTGCTGAATGCTGCTTCAGCTGATATGAAGGGTCCAATTTGTAGTGTCTTATGAACGGGGATGGAGATGATCATGTTGCTGCCCTACATATCTCTTCAATGGAGGCCTGTGTGTTCCGCGCAACCATTGTGGCTACGCTCATCAATTGTGCTGTCACTCGACCTGGTTGTGGTATCCCTGGCTCTCATATACTTTGGCGATGCAAGATCTTAGCCAACGGCCTATTGTTGATGGTGTCACTCTGTTGCCCAGTTTGGACAATTGGAAGGATATGAAGAGAGATTCTGTCTTCCTAACAGCGGCTGTTCTCTTGATATAGATTTTAATTGCCCTCCTCACATCCAAGGTGTGCCATTTCTTCTCCTGGGTGTGATTTGGGTTGGGACAGAAGTCCTATAGTACTAACACTTGTCTGCGGTGGAATGAAGAATTCACCTTGGGCAGAAAGGACGGGTCCAAAGGTAGATCCAGTCTGTTAGGATGGACTATGCACAGGTCCTCTCTTATGAAAAGGGCTGCCATTTCTGATATACTCCAGGCCGAAGTGATGGCCACTAAAAAGAGACTAAGCAGTCATGGGCTGCTTGACCTTAATGGTTCGAATGGTCCTGAGGTGAGAGTCTCTTAATATCCTGGATAGGTCCCATGTGGGATATCTGTGTACCACTGGGGTTTCAGGTTGGTTGTCCTTGATGAAGCTCCATATTAAAGGATGCTGTGGCAGGGATTCTAGGTTTCCACATGACAATATTGAAGCTAAGGCTGCCGTCTGTCTGCGCAAAAGGGATTATGATCTCTGAAATGTATGTTGTTGTGGTCCTATGGGTTGAACCATTTGCTACCCCTGTTGTAGATTGGCAGAAAATGCCCGAGATATTGCTGCAGAGATCATTCTTTCCATTTGTTCCATCTTTTCTGGCCCTTGAGTTCCCTCTAGTTGAAAGACTGCAGCTGTTGGGGTAAATGTGGCTTCTGGTGCCAATCTCCCCCTCTTAGACTTGGGTTCCCCCTGACTTACAGCTTAGAACAGGCTTGAAACATTAAAAGTTTCTCTGTTTTCAATTTGCATTCGGCTTGTAGCATTAAAAACCTCACTTCTTTCATTGTAAATGTTTTCCCCTTGAGATTGCAGCCTGATGCCCTCTAGTGGTGCTACTTGAGTCCCAGGGCCATGCTGCTCTGCAGCCATTGGCTGGTCTTGTAAACATGTCGAGGAAATGCAGGAACTTCCAATTCCCCCCCCCCTTTTTTTAGGGGAAATCCTCCCCTTTCTTTGTTTCTCCTTTCTCTCGACCTTTCCTTCTTGATGGCTCTCTGCCGCCTTTAAGCATCCCTTTCTTCATCCCTTGTGGTCCTTTTGGACACAGGGGCCTTGGCCTTGCTTCCCCTAGCTGCTCTCTTTCCCTTAGCCATCTTAGTGGCTGGCTCAGGGTTTGGGGCTATTTTTTTGATGATCTGGGTTTCAGGTATTCCCTGATCCGCCATTACTGCCCCTCTCCTTTGAGTTGAGGGACTCTTCTTTCCCCTCTGCTCAACAAATTGCGAATTTATGCTCACAATTTGGATCTGCGGTGTGGCTGCTATACCAGAGTAAGCTGGGAAGTCAGCCTTGAATCCTGCGCCTTGCCGCTGGGGAAGCCCCCCCTTCTCAGGCTTTTGCTGATATTATATCCAATGGAATGTCCTATTGTTTTCCAGCACTTGCTCTTGAGTCCAGCTATCTCGGAGGTTGACAACTGGGGCATGCGCAGTAAAGGGAGGCGTGACCAGGAAATGATTGACTCAACCTCAAAAGGAAGCAAAGAGCAACAGCGCATTCCATTGGACTCTCTCCCAGACACAATGGAGAATCTTAAATTCATCTGAACAGATGGCTCAGTAAATTTGGAGGATGAGACAAACATAAAAAGTACTATTAAATTAGGTCTCCAAAATATTGAGAACAGAAGAAAATATTTGAAGAATCAGGTATCTCTTATTGTTTCTTTTCATTATGTCTTCAAAACAATAAAGAAGACAATATAAGAGATCTTTTTTGTATTTTTAAAATTAGCAGTGCCAATACAATGGCTATCCATTCAGAATAGCTAAAGAACTAGAATCCTCTTTCTATGGAAATTTGTAACCACAGTGATTTCAATTATTGGCTAAAATCTTTTAAATATTTAGGAATAAATATTTCATAGAAGTGCTCTTCATCTGTAGATGTGAATATATCTTATATCAGACCCAAATAGATATAAATTCTTTAAAATACTACACAGTGCAAGGGGAATAAATTTGTAAAAATTATGGAATTTCATTGACATATATACTAAAATAACTTTAAGCAAAATGTAGATTTTTAGCACCAATTAGGTACAGATAATCCTCAACTTACAACAGTCCATATGAAGTTACAACAGCACCCAAAAAAATTATTTATGATCATTTTTCACATGCATTTGACTACCTTTAACAACCATGTTACTAACTTCAGTGATTTACTTAACAACTATAGCAAGGCCATAAAATGGGACAAAATTTATTTAACAAATATCTCGCTTAGCAGCAGAACTGTTGGGCTCTATTGTGGTGTAAGTCAAGAACTACCTACCGTGTTTCCCCAAAAATAAGATAGGGTTTTATTTTCTTTTGATAATAAGCCCTTAGCCTTATTATCAGGGGGGCTTATTGTTTTGGGGGTGCAGGAGGTGGTGAGCGTGGGACTGGATGTCCTGTCACCAGCGCCTCCCCTCCCTGTTCTTCGCACCGGCCAAATGGCTGCCCCGCATAGAACCCACCTCTGACCCCAGTTATAATATTCTGTAGAGAAACTTGGTTTTTATGGCTCTATGGCAGTTTGGCTAA
>JANHFT010005181.1:24672-40608 GCA_032467955.1 Pseudoxenodon macrops | reverse complement strand
ACTACCAGTTTTGTGGGCGTAGCTTGGTGGGCGTGGCAGAGGAAAGGAAACTGCAAAATCTCCATTTCCTCCCGATCAGCTGGGACTCGGAAGGCAGAGAATAGATGGGGCGGGGCCAGTCAGACGTGGTATTTACGAGTTCTCTGAACTACTCAAAATTTCCGCTACCGGTTCTCCAGAACTGATCAGAGCCTGCTGAAACCCACCTCTGGGCAACAGAGCATACGTTAGGGAGATAACTGTGTTGGATGTATTTGAATAGAGTCATTTCAGAAAAAAAGCATTAGACTCATTATACAAAAACTAGAGAAGATCAGATCTAAACGTCATTGGTTCACTTATCAATTTAGAGGATGCAATGAAAGAAAGTACTTCTGCTTTCACAAGAACAAGCATATCGGTCATACACACATCATGTGCATGCAGTCTTAGAGAATAAGGAATTATATGACACAGTACCCATCATTCTTAGAGCATCAGTGCAGGAAACCACATGATACAGTTGACTATCCAAATGCATACAAACAAATCAGCAGAGCAGGTTACAGATGGTGCTGGGTGTGGGTGCTGGAGTGAAGTTCACCTGGACAAGAGAGGAAGAATCTCTTGGACTGCAGGAAGCTTGGGAGGGTAGGATAAGAATAGTGAAGAAACAAAGCAGTTATTGAGGATCAAGTTTGTGAGATAACTTTTATATATTATATTATACATTATTTCAGATAATCAAGTTGTGAGGTGATTGTCAACACTGGTCCCCTTTTTAGCTTCATTTGTCTGCTGTTTCCTGCTTTTTAGAAGTGGACCCACATGTTAAAAACTATTCAAGACCCATCCAGAAAGGAAACCAATTAATACAACAGATGCTTGGTAGTATTCTTAAGGCTATCGAATATCAATAATACTAAAATAAAAGTAGACTTTCATTACAAAGGCTATTGATTTTTATGCACATGTATACATTCTGCTGATACACACACATATATCAGAGGTGGGTTCCTACCGGTTCGGACCGGTTCTACTGAGTAGGTAGTAGGCCGCTGGTGACATCACGAAGCCAATTCTGCTCCGTGGCCATTGCCTTTTTTATTTTATTTTTATTCTTTTGGCGGGGGGAATGACACTTTTTTTTCTGCGCATACGCAAAAGCCGAGTTTCCGGCACTGCACATGCATCGCCATCTTGTTTTCTGCCTTTTGGGGGGGGATTTTTCAGGTGTTTTTCTACTGCTCATGCGCGCGTCCACAAGAACCGGCCACGAGACATGGGAGGCAGCGAACAGGCGGCGAGGTAAGCTAGAACCCACTCCTGACATGAACAAGTATGTATGTTATACCACAGTAAGCCACACAGAAAGTATACAGGACTGTCAAATAAAAACTACATAAATTATTATGAATATGTTTGGGGAAAAGATACTCATTCCACATGTTTATTAAGGAATAGTGATGCTTGTTTTTTCTTACAATCAAGTATACTTATATTTACAAATATAATGGAATATAAATGTAGAAGAGCACTCAATATATATAAACAAACAAATACTAAGTAATTATCTTGATAGTCAATATTTCATACACGATCTGAATAATTTTATCTTTCATTTTCATATGGAACTATTATGTTCAAGTACAGTGATGCTAGAAATATGTAGAACTATTATTGATCACTCCGATCAAAGGCTATCCATTTGATTATATAAAGAATATTTTTCATGCCATATTCTTTTAGTTAAAGATTTAATTTTATAAAATCCCTTGCAGCTAAAATCAATCTGCTGTAAGTATTCTGTTTCTCCTCATATACATTTTTTCTCAATTCTCAGTTTTACAGCCCACTTCATTTGAATATTAATGCTAATATAACATGAGTTCAAGTTAATAATTAACAGCATATATGACCCCAGCAAAGAAACATTTTGAAATTTGACTGAGATGAAGGAAATTGTTTTAGATGTGTTTCAGCAAAGGTTTGCTTTAGACCAGTAGCATCAAATTTGCAGCCCGCAGGCCAGATGCATCACGTGCTAGCCATGCCTTTCCCCAGTTTAGCGAAGGGGGGTAAAGTTGCGATACATCACATGACAACATGTCATCATGAGTTTGACACCCCTGCTTTAGACCATGAAAAAATAGATAGTATCACAGTTTTTATTACGTTTTCATTTTATTCATGGTGGAATAAATCAGCATAGAAATTTCTGGCAAGAAGCCCACAAAAGGCATAGGATGAAATAATTCAGCAAGCAGTGACAAAATTACATAGTAATAGCAACTGTCCACAGGGGACTATTGTAAAAGAATAACAAACAATTCAGGTAAAGAATGGCAAGTACAAAAATAAAGTCCATATGTTCATATGCTTTAAGATAGAATAGAATTCTTTATTGGCCAAGTGTGATTGGACACACAAGGAATTTGTCTTTGGTGCATTTAATTCTAACATATGAGCTAGGACAGTGATGGCGAAAATATACATGTCAAAGGGGACACACCAAAAGTGCCAACAACTGACAATTATTATGAAAAGCATGCCCTCTCTATGCTATTTGTGGAGGCCCTGTGACAATGGGGTATGCTCTTGTGTAGCCTCCAGAGCCTTTGGAAATCATGTGACGAATGGGGCATGCCTTCAAGTGATTTTAGGAGGCTGCAGTGACTGTAGAAGGGTATTCTCAGAAATTGCTTCAAAAAATAAGGCCTTGTGTAACCTGGTACAGTCTTAGTTAGGCTTGAAGGTACATTGCTTGAAGGTACACAATGGACCAGAGGGCAATTGCACTTTCCCCAAGGCTTGTGCCCTTTTTGTAAAGCAGTGATGATGCCAGAGCTGGAGTCGAGGCGTGGACTTCTACTTCAGGTTTAGCCTTAGCACAGTTCCAGGGAAAAACGCACACGACTCTCTCTATCTGTATTATATGACTGCATTATGCCCATAGATACTTAGCTGCAGCAATTCTGTATGACCGATAAGCAAGATGGGTCACCAGAACTTCCGCTTTTGGGAGGATTGTTTACTATGTACATTTTTTTTTAACCTAAAACGAAATGTATAAGCATACCCTTAAGCACCGAAGACTCATTTCAGCAAAAATGTGGTCTCCTCTGCTAAAATGAATATTTGTATGTGCCATAGTGTGCTAGGAATCTTGCTGGCTAAAAGCAAAAATATGCCAGCAAAATTGTCATACTAACTAATATGTAGCAGTAAAGGAATAGAAAAGCTGATGAAGACATTATTTTTCTCTTCTCTTTTCTATTTACAACATACCTGGTATACAATTTTATATATACATATACATGAATACAAAACATGAGTGGAAAGCTTTGAAGGAATAATTTGGTTGAAGGAATGATTTGATTCAAAAGATATTAGACTAAGTCAATCCTATTAGTTTAATCATGGACTATATACCATTGTTTTTTGCAGAGATTCAAGGGTGATTCAGATATTCAGTCAATCTTTTGGCTTTGCAAATTTTAACCATTGCAGCTTTCCCTCCACAGAAGGATGAGCAACAATTGAGTATGTGGGGAACAATTTGATCCTGGCATGAGTAGTGGGGTAATCAATTTGGTCAGCAAGCTCTTTTACTGGTTCTATTTTAGAGAAAATATCATAAAATTGCATTTAAAATCAGCCAATTAAACTTTACTGACTTAAACACTTGAATTTTAACTTAATCTCAAAGGTTTCATATATCTTTAATAAATCCATATCTATATTCAATATTTCTACATAGAAAAACAAGAAGCTAATCAATTGAAAATGATTTTAAAAATTTAAAAACCTACATTCATAAAGTCTATTCAAAATATGTGAAAAAAATTAATTGTAAGGCATTCGAAATTCTTTATTGTTGGATTATTAGTAAGTCAATGCAATGTCTCACATTTTTAAATGCCATAGATCAATTGCATGATATATTTTAAATATTTGGTGTTTTGTAATAATCAATCTAACAGCTCATAATAGGAATTGAAATTAATTTCTTGTACTGCTCCAGTCATTATCAAAAACCACACAAACAAGCAATGCCCCATCCACGGGATGCAGGCAGTATATGAAACCACATCCCCTCTGATCCGTGGGAAAAAACTCTCTCCATGGAACTGGTGCCCAAAATGTCGGGTTCCACTGCTTTACAGCACTCTCTGGGCGATTACTAATGTCAGCATATTGCCCCCAACAATCTGGGTCCTCACTTTACCAACCTTGGAAACATGGGAAACTGAGTCAATCTTGAGCACGTCCCGGAGCCCCGGGACGTCGAAGGCAAGCGAGGCTTCTGGCGCACTGTTCAAAACGGCGCCAAAATCTCCCGCCGTTTAAAGCGGGCTGTTTCCTGAGCCGGAACCCCGGCTGAGGGCTATTCCCAGATCTAAAAGGGAAGCCCTAACTAAATTTAGGATTCTGAGCCAGAAGGGTAGGAAAGGGAGGAATAAAGGTTAGAATAGAGTAAATACGAGAAAAGGGTCTCCAGAACAGGCTAACGCGTCCGTCCAAGTCAGGACTGAGTTTTAATCTGGCCTGCCTAGTAACAAGGGCGGGGTTTTAAACTAAGACACAGTCCAATCAGAAGACAGGACAAAGTTAACCCATTCTGGAGGCTACCTCAACTCACTACGGAGAATAGCCAGGAGGGCAGGAGTCACAAGTGGTAGAACTAAAGTTGCAGAGGACTCTACTCCCTTAGGAGCCAGATAAAACTACAGTAGGTCACTTCTGTCAGCTCAGTAGATTGTGCCCATTAAGCTTCTAACCTGGAGTAGATATGCACACTTTTATCAACAAAATGTTTGGTTAAACAATCACAACTTATAATGAATGGATCTTCTGGCCCACCTTTCCCCTGGGTGGCACTCCATGGACATAATAAGGATAGAAAAATAATTATGTTTTATCACTCTTATTGACATAGACTTAAACCTGGATTCTTACGTTTGGTCACATTCATTTCTTGTTTTCCACTAGTGTCACTCCGTGCATTTCTTCACTCCTTTTCACAGAGCTTCTCAATAAATCAACCTGTGCAGTAGGGTTGGCAAGTGAGGAGAAGCCTCTTGGATTGATCCTGTCAACAAGGCACTTAAATAGAAACAACTTCCAGATCACTGGGAAACTCCCCAAAGTGCTGCCATGAAACCTGGATTGATGAGACATCTGGGATTGACCATCTTAATAGACCCTCTTTCCCTGCAATCAAGGACATGATCTGCACATGACAATTGAGGATACGTCTCCCAAAATAAGAACATGACAGAAATGCTCTAAGGGAATACCAGATGTAGAATATAATGTTTCTTAGAAATCCATATGCTAAATGAAATTATCTCAGTTTATCCCCTACTTTGAAACAAATGAAAGAAGACCTAAACATAGAGTCTAAATTTCTCTGATTAACTCTGAAATTGACTTATATTTTTTAATTTTTATTCTGTACTATTAAGTGAATTTAAAATAGCATTAATGAATTTATCCTAGCTGGAGCATCCTTCAAAATTTTCACTATACAAATTAATAGTTCTAAAAAGCAGGTACATTTTTTTATATTTTCAGGATTATAATGCTACTTATCTTAGTTTTAGATACCAATTGGAATAAGGAACTTCAGAATTCAGCTCTCTTGGAGCTGAACTTGAAACGTGTTATCTGATCCTTTTGAAATCCTGGAAGACCTATGTGCATTCAAGGATTAGTTTCAGTACTAGTACTTAACATATGGAATATATTGAGCTATATATAACATTTTGATTTTTAATACTCATCAAGAGCTTATGGAAGTATGGAGTAACCCACATTTTAAAATAGCAGGCGGGAGGGAGCATTTATTTATTTGGAGGGAGCATCTAAACCTCTCATAATGTTATTAATTTGAACCAACTTAGCTGTAATGAAAAGTTAAATATCCTTTGAGTTGGCAGATAGTCAATTCAATAAAGCCATACAATAGAGCTTCTATATTATTCCCAAACTATATCCTTTATTCTGCAATGAATTTAGAAATCCTATATCAAAGAAAACTACAGATTAAAAAGAAAGGGAGGAACAAGCATAAAAAATACTTACTGATGATTTTATAAGCATTTAAAGCACCTATGGTAAATTATCGTTTCCAATTTACAACCATAATATTCCTTAAATATTGCCTATGTTTATATGGGGGAAATATTTAAACATATTCTGAATGCCTATGTAAGATTATATTTACAAATATATATTTTTGTAAGCAATATGAACTACCGGTATGTAATATTATAAACATTTAAAATGCAAAAAATAAGTTTTTTTAAAAAGATAACTATTCTTCATTAAATAAACTGAAAAATGTAATCCTCCTCATAGCATAAAAAAGCTCTTTTGCTCTCCCAACTCAATAATGTAATTGTTTCATGTAATATTCCATCATGAAACCTTTTGCTAATTTTGCATAATATATTCAGATTCCAATCTTTGAGATTTTACCAAACCAACCCCCCACCAAAACCACAAACCCTTCAAATACTGAATAGAAAAGAGAAAAAGATTAGTAACATAAAGGAAACACTTTCCCTTACAAAGAGGATCTAGGCAGGAAATTAACAAAGTTGTCCAAGAACTGTAAACTACTACAAATCTCCCTAAATTTCAAGAATATAGAAAGAATCTGTGGTATTCTTATATAATAACATTTGAGCTGTGGGAATGTCAGATTTTATTGAATGAGCATAACTTCCAATGTTCTATCTTATCCAATATCCATCATCTTTTTTTCTTCCAAGATATATAAAGAGCAAAAGATGACAGGCAATTCAATGTTAACAGTTTAAACAAAAGCATTTGTCATATACACTTATTAATAGAGGAAACTCTCATATGATGTAGAAGTCATTCTACTATGAAACAGATGCCACACTTATACATCATCCTAATTAAAGTACATTTACTTTGTCATGGTTTGCATTTTCAATTTTGCTTGAAGTTGCAACAATCTTAAGTGTTGCAATATTCTAGTTGTAAAATAAGAACATGTAGGGTTGTAGATTATAGATTCAGTTCGAATGGGTAGAAAATAAATTTCCTCAGTAAATACATAGCTTAGGGCACTTGTGTTCAGCTACTGTATCAAAAATACACCCTTAGATCTACATCAGTATACAGTACCATCAATAGATAACTGAGAAATTACAATTAGTTTTTACATTTCTGAAACTGAGAAATAAAGGTAGTCCTCAACTTACAACCACAATTGAGCCAAGAATTATGGTCATAAGTGAGGTACCCATGTGATCTCATCGCTTAACTACCACAATCCTTGCTGTCCCTGTTTGAGGTTGTTAAGTGACTGCACAATTCATTAAGCAGAGCATAGAGTAGTGCCTCAAAGAGTCGTGAAGACCCTAGGAGGCCTAGCACAAGTCCAGGCCTACATAGCAACACCAGCCCAGCTCACATGTGGTCTGCCCTGGGCGTCCCACACCCCTTGAGGCACTTCTTACACATCTTCCCGCCCACTGGGTCTCACAATTTTCAGCCTCCTTCTCTCCATCATGACTTAGTCCACTTATTTTTTCTGAAGAGAACTGGCCTATCCATTGTGTGGCCTTCTTAAAAGCCAGCAACATTACTGGTGATCATTCTCATGATTCAAAAACTGAAGATAGTTCCAAAATGGCACCAAATTCTGGGACAGGATCATATGGCTTCTGTATAGGAAGGCCACGTGGCAGATCCACCAGTTTTTCTTCTCAAAAGGCAATCTTCAGAAAAGGTAAGTGGACACTGAGCATGATGGGGGGGAGCAGAGGTTCAAAGGTGTAGGACCCAGTGGGGTAGGAAGCAGAGCCAAGGCTCGTGGGAGGTAGGTCTATGGGATTCAGCTGGGCAGGAGGATGGAGAAGATACGCAGGTAGGGGTAGCAGCAGTATCCCTGCAGTTGATCATAAGGGGTGAGTGAATTGTCCAGCACCTGAATTTTGTTCATGCGACCATAGTAGCACTGCAGTGGTCATAACTGGCCGTAAATCTCTTCATTCAGCACCACTGTAATTTTGAATGGTCTCTGAACAAATGGTCATAAGTAGATGACTATTTTGTATCATCTATTTGTATCAAAAGATACAAAAAAGTACAAAACCCATCGAGATTATGTGGAAAACTTTCTACTATGCTATGCCCATGAACCTACTGAATACACACACACACATGCACGCACGCATATGCATGCGCGCGCACACAAAATTTACTTTGAGACAGGGACTGAATGTTTACTGAACCTCAGATTGCCATGTTTTCTGACAAAAGTTTGATTTCAGTAATTATCAATTTTTGAAGTCTTCCTAAAGAGATTCTGATAAAAATTAATAATTTACTCAATCACATGACATTCAAAAACAAGGTTCTTATTGGTCTGTATCATTAAGTGAAGCTGCAGATGCTAAGCACAACTGTAGCAACATTGTTTCATTATACTGAACAAATATTCTCTTTATCAACATTTTGGCTCAAGATAAACTTCAGTACTTTCCCTTATATTGAACAGTCTCACTGTCTTCACAAATTGGGAAGTTAAATGGGTTTCCGGATGTTTTGCTGACAAAAATTTGTGTCCCTTCTGGGCATTAATTTTAAAACCAAACTAGCTGTGTCAAATATTTCCTGTTGGGAGGAACACATTTTGCTTGCCACCCCGGCCATGGAAATAATATAAAGAAAGAGTTACAATGGTTATTTATGGTTAATTGGTTTTGACATTCTATAAAAGTCTTGCATTTAAGGAGGAAATCAAATAAACTTCTTTTTCAGGCATTTCAAGCAATGGAATACGGACACAATGTGACTGCCTGCTGATGTCTGCTTATTACAACTTTTAAACAGTTGTTTTTGTAGCTTAATGCAGCTATGTGTATGCAGCATATAGCTGCATTAAGCTACAAAAACAACTGTTTAAAAGTTGTGTATGCAGCATATTTATTGAAGAAATGATATGATTTAGCTCTTCAACCAATCCAAAAGCATTTATCACTAAAAAGGCAGCTTTGGGGTAGATATCCTAGCACAGAGGTGGGTTTCTAATGGTTTGGACAGGTTCTATCGAGTAGGTAGTAAGCTGCTGGTGACGTCATGGAGCTGGTTCTAGTCCATGGATGCTGCCATTTATTTTTTTTATTTTTTTTGGAAAACAAATTTTTTTGCATTTTTTTTCTTTTGTGCATGCCCAGAAGCCGAGTTTCCAGCACTGTGCATGCGTCACCATCTTGTTTCCGGCCTTTTTTGGGGGAAATTTTTTGGACTTTTTTTCTATTATGCATGCGCGCGCCCACGAGGCACGTCCACAAGGCATGGGAGACAGCAAACCGGCGGTGAGGTAAGTTAGAACCCACCCCTGTTCTAGCACCATACCTTAAAACATTTTTAGTTTTAAACAACTGTACCTGTGGAAGTCCAAGATATTTACTGAGGTGAACAAAAGAACTAAACATGAATTCTCTTAGACATTTGGGGAAAGAGAAGTTCCTCAGTCTAAGACCAATGCATTGTCTATTTCCACTGAAGGAATGTGGAGAATGCAAATATTCTATAGCCTCATGAGAAGGAGCAAGAAATCTAAAGTGAGCTTGGATTGGATGGAGTTACAAACATAGGAAATATGGCAGCTGGATATGAATCTGTTTCTTTAATGACAGTTCAACACTGTCAGCATTGATCATTATTTTTCTTGGTCATTAAAACTGTCTACAATAAACTTAGTTTTCAGCTTGGTCATATAGGTCCTTGAGAAAGTTGCTGTAATTATATTTCTGAGCAGCTGGATCTGACAACTATGATCAAAATTTCATAGAATCAGAGTTCGAAAGAACCTCAGAGGTCACAAGTTCCACCCTGTAAATGCAAGATCAACTAAAACCTCTTCATGCTAATAAATAGAAATCAAAAGGGAAAGAGTGGGATGTTTATATTTTTGCTTATCTTCTGTAAACATCTGTTTATTTCCCTCAAGTCCTAGAAATATTCTAGCAACAACATTACATGGGAATTATTGATGTTCTTGATACATTTTAAAAGATGGTCACAAAAATATTACAGTTCAATTAGATTTTGCTGTATCTGCATCTTACCAAAATTATTTAATATATTAAATCACACTATAAAACTTCCAAGGGAAGGATGGCAAACTGAAGAGAACTCTGCAAAAATAGTGGTAATGACGGCCTCCCTGCAGCCTCCTGGGAGCAAAAACGGGCCACAGGGGGCCCACACCACCACCACTCTGCACCTCATTTTGGGCCTAGTAGGCCTCCCTGCAGGCCTCCTGGAAACAAAAATGGGCCGCGGGGAGTCCACCCCACCCCCATGTCCTATTTTGGACCTAGGTCTCCCTGCAGCCTCCTGGGAGCAGAAACAGGCCATGGGGGGGCAGTGCTGCACCCCCAGGCCCCATTTTGGGCTTCGTAAGCCTCCCTGTACTTACAACTCATAATGCAATGCGTGTGCGACCCACCCACATTTGCCCTTCCCCCCACGTACATCTCCCGCATGCGTCCTGCCCCTGTGCATGCACAGCAGAGACCCAAAAATCAGCTGGATGGCGGGAGGCACAGGCACATGCATGGTGAAGCTGAGCTGGGGCAACGGCTTGCATGCCCGCAGAGAGGGCTCTGCGTGCCACCTGTGGCACACGTGCCATAGGTTTGTCATTGCAGACATAGAAGATAGCATCTTCAGCCAACCACTGCACAGTCCAGGCAATCATAGACAATGGCAGCCAGCTAGTCAGAACTTACTTTGTTTCAAAACTGGTCAATTACTGAGTACAGAGCTTCTATGTCTCCATAAATAACAAATAGCTTTCCCCTTTCTTCGTAAGAAGAAAATATATTTCTAGTATTCAGGTGCATACACAATTCATGACTTTGGTCACATGTATTTATATGTATTTGTCAGGTAATATATAATATCTTTTGCATTATAGCTCTAAAAGTTTACAAATAACACTCAATGGTTATCTGCAGCCTAAGAGACAGGGAAAATTCAAGCCCTGAAATTTACCAGGAAAATCAGGTTAATTTATATGCTGATATACAGTAAAAGTGAAAGTTACATTATAGAATAACATGTGAGTTGAAAAGCAAAGTTGGTAAAATACACTCACAGTTTCAACAAGATACAGGTTGTCATTAGTTTCAAATCTTGGCAACTAAAAAGGCCAGCCATGTAATTTTCATAACAAAAATACAGAAATAGGTTTGCCGTTTCTGCATTTAGGTTTAGTATATATTTTATCTATCCAGTAAAAGGTTAAGCACTGAAATTCTATGGTTGCATTCTGCCATCCAAGTATTAATCAGACCCAACAATGTTCAAGTTTTGAACCTACACATGTTGACCCAGCTGCTATCATCTAACACAATCTCATAATTTAGACACTAAAATATTATAGAAATCTGTTTTTCCAAATTCAATGAATTTCAAAAACCTACATGCTTGCAAGCCTTTTTAAACAGTCAATTCACAATGAAAGGACATAGCTACATGTTGAAGGACATACTGCATGTAACAGGAAAAATCTCTCCATGCCAAAATCTGGGCAAAACAACTAAACAGAATGTGAATAGTTTCAGTCCCTGAAAACTCTGGAAAAGGTTTCTAATGAAACTATAGTATTGGATTTACATTAATTCAGAACAATTTGACTTCAGTTCGTAGAGCATGAACTCATCCACTATGTTCTGTAAAAACATGGTTCCCAATTTAACGTATTGTATGTCCTATTGATCAAAACAAAGCCAATGAACTATAGCTTGATACATCATATCAGCAATCACCAAAGAGCTACTCCCGGTGAACCTAGACAAAAGTGAGCTAAAAGGAACAGTGGAATATTAAAGTACATAACAATGAAGATCAATCATATTAGCATCAGGCAAATGATTCAATGGAGAATAGAATAACAGATCAAATCAAATATATACACCAGCACATGGAACAACAAAAAGAGGAATACCTGAAAATTAAAACTAGTTTAAAAAGCTGTCAAATTGAAGAGTTTTCAAACAAAAAGCAAATCTCAAGCAGAATGTACACATGTACATTCAAGAATAATAATAAATGAAGCAATGTTGTCATTCCGTACATTGCAGGAATATCTGAAAAGCTCAGGAGAATCTTCAGTCAACACAACATACATGCATACTTTAAGGCCAAGAATACACTAAGGCAGAAGCTTGTGCACCCCAAGAATAAAACACCCAGACACAAACTGAGCAACATGGTATATGCAGTACATGTGCAGATCTGTACATTGGGGAAACAAAACAACCACTTCAGAAATGCATGGCACAACATAGAACAAATTCATCAGGACAAGATTCAGCAATCCATTTGCATTTAAAAGATAAAGGCCATTCTTTTGAAGACAGCAAAGTCCACATTTTGGATAGAGAGGACAGCTGGTTTGAAAGAGAGGTCAAAGAAGCCATCAATGTCATCATTGAACAGTCCTTTGAACAGAGGGAGAGGGATACAACAGCATATATCTCCAGTCTACAACACAGTCCTTTCATCAGTTCCAAGAAGGCTACATATCCATTTGCACTACTCAAGTAATCCTGAGAACAGATAAACCTCCAAGTGGCCTCAATGACTCTCTAAAACATGAGTGTTCAAACTCAATTGCATCACATGATGTATTATGACATATCACAATGGTTTTTGCCTTTGCAGAGCTGGGGTAGCCATGGTCTGCACATGACACATCCAGCCCACAGACAACCAGTTTGACACCCCTGCTCTAAAAGGATGCAAATGGTCAGCTATCTGCAAGGAATATAAATCATTCCATTCTCCACCATCTAGTCAGAGCTGAAGAAGCTTCTTGAATGAGATGTGAAACATTTTCATACAAAAACAAGAAAGTCCAGTTGTCTCTTGAAAAATCACTTTTGGGACAATTTAAAGAACCCTTTGCCACATGCCAATAGAATGTAGTCAAGTCAGAGTAGCAGAGCTTATAGAAAAAGAATGGATGCAGCTTGCCTTCCCTTGTCCTGAATTTACATTTTCCCAATAGACTTTTTTTTTTACATCTAGAGAGTTGGTTTGGATAAGAATCTCATTAAAATATTAGACACATGGAAGATTACACAATTATCCCAAAAGTGCTTTTCCAAAAGGCAACTTTTTTCACCAAGAAAGTCCAGTTGCCTTTTGGAAAAGATCTTTGGGACAACCAGGACCTGGATGCTTGAAAATCTCCATAGACTGCATTATGTCAAGTATTGCCAGATTTGACATAAGATTTGTTAAACTGTCTGATTCTCTGGAAATCCAAAGCACCTTCTATTCTGTTTCCCAAGAGATAAACACAAGGAAGAAGTCTTTGATGGAAAGGCTAAAAACTCCCAAGGTGGACAAACTAGATAGTATTAGAAGGTTTAGCTGACTTGAGAGAAAAGTCTATTGCAATTAGCTTTCATTGAGGAACCCTTGGAAGAATAAGCCTAACGGAGATTTTAAAATATCCCCAGTTTTTAATACTATTGCTCCAGATTATAGTTAAATTCAAAGAACATACTAGGCCTAAGTCAAAGGATATCAACAACTAAACCCATGCAAAACTGAATATGAGATACTAGCAAACTGTTTGTTCTTGAGCGTATGGTTTGTAGAAGAACTTCATAATGCTGGAGTTTCACTAGGAAAAAAATCTGATTAAGAAAGGTCAATTCTCTATGCATCATGGGACTGACTGTATGTGGGATAAAGGAATTTAGAATAGACAGTGCACTTTATTCTTTTACAGAAAGTTCTTTCTGAAACAGTTTTAATTACTGATTCTAAAAATAAACAAGCGTGCAAAGGGGAATTTAACTGCATATTTGTAAAAATTTAAAGTAATAATCTGAAGATTCATTTGCTTCAAATCTAACATGCATTTGATAGGTTATTTTACTGTATCAAGAGTTTAAAATCTGCACTGGGCATAGTTCTTTATAGAAGAACCTGCCAGACTAAGCCTGTATTTTCAGGAACATACCATTTTAAAACTTTTAAAATTGTTCAAACCTGCTTCATGAAATTGGACAATTTCTTAAATATTTTAAGTCTAAAGTTGATAAAGTGTAACTAATATGTACTTTATTTATTTATTAAACAAATTTATATAGCCACCCAATTCACACATAGGCGACTTTAATAAAAAGTTATAGAATGGACAACTCAATCATAACTATAAAATATACAATATCCCACTGTGTTATGGGCAGTATTTTTAAAAGCTGGAGCACCATATTACGAATATAACACTTGAAGGGCAACAACTAATAAATGAGTGGAAGTAGAGTTACTTAGAGTTAGCTAACATTGCTGTATATCAGTCTTCGGTTAACTTTTCTCTAGGATCTCTTCCCACTTGTAAAAATTATGGAGGACTCCAAAAGAGCTTTTGTCTGCATGGGTTGTTTATCAACATTTAATATGTTAAAATTTAAATTGATGCATTCACTGTCGCTATCATTTCTCAGATTGTTTGATAGGATTGTAAGATTGTATTATTTTTTAACATAAGCATAAGCAAATAATATTGATTTTAAAGACCCCTGAGAAGGTCGGGGTGGGGTGGGGGACAAGACAAGAGGGATCCTAGGATCACACTTTAAGAAACACTGCTGTATAGCATTGCTGCTTCTATGGCACAATATTCCTAAATATTTGTTTCCTGACTCCAGTTTCAATTCTTTGAAAATGAATCTGAAAACTTTTATTACTTTTTTAAGATAGGGAAATAACAGTAGCTCAGCATTCCATATCATAGCTCTATAAAATTATCTTCTCTCAAGTAAGCTTACATTGTTTATCCCGTATTTCTAAAAGCATACTGCTATAAGTGTGCTACAGTAGATAGAAGTGCCAGATTCTGCACTCTTATGTAGAAACATTCATAGACAAACCAAATTACATTTGCTTATCAGCAAAAAGAAAACTTGTAAGAAAAATATTAGAATAACCCTTCATTATATCTTCAAAAATGGTACTGTATTCAGATTATAGAAAATCTAAACAACTTTCTACTATACAACTTGTTTTTCCCTTTAATATCTGTGCTTCTTTTTGAAGCAGACTTATAAAAATAAGCACACTTCTTACTGTGTTCTTATTAAGAAGTACCCTAAATTTGTTAAAATATTCCCAGAATCTGAATAAATGTATTTATATAAATTTATACACTTATCTTCCAGATTCAAACTGTCCCTGAAAATTACAAGTAACTGGTTTTAACCATGGTTATATATCTGCATTGGTCGTGTTTTAACAAGTTACCCAAGTTTCCTCTACTGTACTTTCTGGAACCAACTAAATTTAGCCAACTCTCACGTGGCCAAACAAACCGTAATTACTAGTGGATGTTAACGCTCACGATAACACAGAGGAGGAGGGCACATTCGTTCTAATGTTTATTTTTCTCCCAATGTTGCTGAAGAAGGAAGATCGCCCTCTCCACCTGGCAATTCATCTAATATACAGACCCCAGCATGTCATGAAATAGTTAAGGGAGAAGCTACTACTGGCTGCTTTTCACTTTCCTTGGCCAGGTGGTCAATAAAATTCCTTCCTAGCCATGCTGGGAAGCCAACCTGTCCCCCATCCCCATAGAAAAACCATGTGGGTGGCTTTTCAAGGGAGGGGGGGGGAAATGCCCCCTTTACATTTCCACGCCCAATTTTCAAAGAGGGAAATCCAGCCCCTGCTGCTGATGCTGTTTTCCCTTTGCGTGCCGGATCCCCAGCAAGTCTTGTAAAGGAAGATGACTGACACACATACACACGCACACTCCTCTTCCTTGCCAAGCTACTCAACCACGAGAAAGGAAGCCCAAGCGCTTGTTCCTGACATTCCTCCACCCACTCCTCCATGACCCCCCTTCTCTCTGTCCCAAAGGGGATCCTCGTCGCCACCTCCCCC
>JANHFT010005179.1:111323-121977 GCA_032467955.1 Pseudoxenodon macrops | reverse complement strand
GGGTGGGCATGGCCAGCTTAACTTCATTCATGTTGGGGGCGCCTGTGTTGGCCCGAGTGCTCTGCCAGCGAAAACAGGCTCCCAAGCTGTTTTCGGCTGAGATGGCCTCCTGCAATCTTCTGCCTGAGAAAACGGAGCTTGGGAGGGCCACACGCAGCCTTCCCGAGCTCCGTTTTTATTGACAGAGTCACTGTGGGGCGACCTTTCACTGTTTCCAGGGCAGCCCCATGGACCAGATCTAAGCACCTCATGGGCCAGATCCAGCCCCCAGGCCTTCAGTTTGACACCCCTGGTCTAGAACAGGGGTGGGGAACAATGGCCCTTTTATGACATGTGGACTTCAACTCCCAGAATTCCTGAGCCGGCCATGCTGGCTCAAGAATTCTGAGAATTGAAGTCCACAAATCATAAAGGGGCCATGTTTCCCAGTCTCTGATCTAGAAGGTTCTTCAAAAAAAAAAAAAAAGATTGCCTCTTGCTCCATCCCACTGAGTCCCCAAATTCAAGAATCCATCTTCACCTCTCCTTGATTATCTTGACCCATCTCTTCGATTCTTTGGCAAGGTCCCGGAACTGGTCATTGGTGACAATCACCCCGTTGGTCTGTTCCGCTAGTTTCAGCATCATTCTGTAGTCCAATGAAAGACATGTAAAAAAAGAAGAGCCAACAGAGAAATTAAATAGGATAATTTTACCTCTTCTGTGTCAAGGTTCTCAAACTTCCTTTGAGGAAAGGTTTCACATCCACCATGGATACTTGCCACATTGCAAAAAATCTGGAAGGGCAAGGAAGCACACTTGTCTCTCTTTTACAGCCATAACAACAACAGAGGACAATCTCTTTTCAGAGAACCGGTCTATCATTATTGATCCATGAGTTACTGAGATCGCCATGGTGTTTGCAACCACAAAGACGCCAGGCTAGAAAGCAAGAGATTGTAAGTTCAAGTCTTGCCTTAACCATGAAAAGCCAACTGGGTGACTTTGGGCCAGTCCCTCTCGCTCAGCTCAACTCACATCTTAGAATTGTTGTGGGGAAAGTATCTGTAGTTATCTGTAAACATAAAGAAGGCAGGAGAGAGAGAGAGAGAGAGAGAGAGAGAGATTAGATAGATACTGTAGATATAGATAGGATAGGATAGGATAGGATAGGATAGGATAGGATAGGATAAGATAGACAGACAGACAGACAGACAGACAGACAGACAGACAGACAGACAGACACAAAATCAGAAGAGTACATCTGATTTACTTTGGCCACATCATGGGTGCCAATTCATTGGAGAAGTCAATGATGCTAGGAATGGTTGGTGGAATAAGAAGAAGGGGCAAGCAAAGAACTCGCTGGATTGATACCATCAAAGATGCTGATACAAAGATGAACATCCAGCAACTGAAAGAAGCTGTGCCTGACAGGGTAGCGTGGAGATCATTTGCCTAGAAAGTCGCCAAGAGTTGGACAAGACTGAACGATGGAGAATGAAAACGAAAATAAACAAACAACCTAGGAATTCTCTTGAATCTCAGCTGAAAAAACCCAGTGAGACAACTATGCTGTTTGCTATTCTTTCTATATCAGGCTGGTATATTGGAATTGGAATATTGTTGATTGGCCAAGTGTGATTGGACATACAAGGAATTTGTCTGTGGCACATAATCTCTCGGTGTACGTAAAAACAACAAAGTGATAAGTCACAGATCGAAAATCATAAGATAGATACAAGATTCATAAATCATAAGATGCAAACAACAAGTGATAAAACCATAAGATATCAATAGGAGAAGATAGTAGGAAAGATAAGACGATGAGAAAAATGAGAAGCAATACAGCCCTACTTCATGGATAAATATAAATATCTGTAAATAGTGCTGTGGAAGTTATGGCCATCTAGAGTTTGGGAGAGACTTAGGATCAAATCCTTACTTAATCATAACGTCATAATGTTTATAGATCTTTAACCAGTCTCAACTGTTGAATGTACACCTCACATTTAGCTGGGAGTAGTTCTCCAAATATTGCTGAACTATATTTTCTTGTATCCAACAAGATAAATGATAAATGTATCTTGCATTTTTATGTACATTGAGAGCACATGCACCAAAGACAAATTCCTTGTGTGGCCAATCACACTTGGCCAATAAAGAATTCTATTCTATTCTATAAGCATGTGCTGGAATATCTAAGATGGCTCACACTTACACTAAGTTATGCCTCTTTCAACTAGTTCAACTAAACAGTAAGTACACACTAAATTAAACCACAATAGAATTTAGCAAGATAGTCTACCACAGGGAAACACAAGTTATCTTCCTACTTTTTTTCAAAGACCTTTAGAGTTAGAAGGGACCATCAAAGCCAAAGAATTCAAACTCTGCGCAAAATTCCAAATTTATATTTCTGAGATTATTTGTGAGGCAAGACGGCCATAAAGCATTGTAAATACAGTGGTTCCTTGGTACTCATCGTTAATCAAAAACGGTGAGTATCAAACAAAATTTTCCTCACGAAGAATAATGTAGCGAGTCACAAGGCAGCCGACATCGACAAGTTCCAGCTTGTGCGTTGAGTACCAAACGAACAACGGGTACCAGGACAAAAATGTCCATGTGAAAATGCATTGACTACCAAATTGGATGAGTTTCAAAGCAGTTGAGTACTAAAGTACCACTTAGTAAGCTTAATACTGCAATAAATCCTGCTGTCTGTTTTAATGCCCGCAACAAGTTTTTGTTCCTTAGTACGATGGGGAATTGGGACTCCAAAATTAAATTTACATTGTGTGTCTAATTGTTTGGCAGAATCATTTCCTGCTTCTGTTCGATGTCTAGGGCTCATGTGACCTAAAAAAAATAATAATGAATGAAGCCATTCACTGCCTTCAAACTGGGAAAGCCCTGGGGAAAATCCCATTACTAGTCCCTGTAAAAGAATGACGTCATTATTGCCCACCAGTCTGCTCAGCAAATGTTGAAATAACTGGGCGATTCTCAAAAAAAAAACCAAGAAAGAAAAACTCTCTTTGCATGTTCATCTCAATTTCTCCAAATTTGGCCACAGGCAATATTTCCTGCCCAAAGAAGCAATTCGAAATATTTTAAAGGTGGAACAAATACTTTAGGTCCCTGGTGCTCCCTGAACTTAGTTTTCTTGCAAATGTTTCATTACCCAAACTAGGTGACATCATCAGTGCTATTGGTCCATTCCTTATGCGCACTGATTAGGTTACCTAGTTTGGGTAAGAAAACGTCTGCAGGAAAACAACCAAGCTCGGAGAGCACCAAAGACCCTTCATTTCAACCCTGAGCCACAGATAAAAATACCCGCTTTTTACGACCCCGTAATCTCTTAATTTGGGTTAGAATTGGAGCAACTGGATGGAGCCAAGTATTTACCAGCCGGATGCCCTTCCTGATGCCACACAGAGTTCACAGCAGATATTTCTTTTCCTTTGCACCCTAGGAAAGAAACATTTGCCGCTACCTAGGATTGAACTCTTAACCTTCCGAGTGGGAGGTGAGTGTCTTCACCATTAGGCCACCATGTGTTCATCCCAGAGCTACAAATATTCTCCTTTATGGGTATCTTAAGATATCATAAAAGCTTGCTCTTTGGCGGTGGTTTTCTTGTTTTTGTTGTAAGCAGAGGTGGGTTCCTACCAGTTCTATCCACTTCTATAGAGTAGGTAATAACTCCACGGTGATGTCACGGAGCCGGTTCTGTCAGTGGCTCTGTGGGCAAAGGCATCTTGGATTTTGCTTCTGTGCATGTGCAGAAGCTAGTTTTTAACTGCTGTGCTCAAGGCGGGACTGTGAGCGATCCGGCAGTAAGAAGATTCAGAATCCATTTCTGGTCGTAAGGGTATAAGCATAAATGAAGTAACCAATTTTGATTCTTGCTATTAATCGAATAACACATTTCAAAAGTCCCGCAGCAAACTGCAAGCTGGCTGCAAACACTTCCCTGGTACGCAACACACATACACAACCTGTTATCCTATCTACTTTTCTGATCGAAAGACCGGTTTCAAATTTTGTCCTTTTCTTTAATGCAAAAGGAAATTAATAATGCTGAAAAAGGAATGTCTGTTTTGTGTAAGTCCCTGTCTTAGAATTCCTCATCTGTACTAATTCAAGCGTTGATAAATATGGATGAGGGGCAGATCAGTAGCTTTACCCTATCCTAAGCCATCTTTCTGAATTTGCCCCCATCCATTGTTGTGCATCACTGTTGTGCATTTGCCATCTTGCATCTAAGTGTTTCAAAAACAACAACAACGAAACCTAAAAGGCTTACTTACAAGAGAGGTTCATTTTCAAAACCCCAAAGTGTGTTTTGACTTCGTTGCTTCAGCTCATGGGCACATTTAAACGGATGCATTTGCTGGTGAAAGATACCTTGTGCAAGCCAATTCATACAAGGTTACTACAGGTTATGCTATTGGTATAAATATGAGCCGGCTGACAAGTATCCGAAATTTTGATCATGTGTGGCCATAGGGATACTGCGATAGTCGTTAAGTGTGAAAAGCTGTCATAACTAGCTTTTTTCTGTTTTAACTTCAAATGGTCACTACGTGAACTGTTGTAAACCGGGGACTAGGTGTAATGGATAAGTGGGCCTGGATGATATGTATAAAAAAAATTAAGATGTCTCTGAACATTTTTGATGCCAACCCTCTGCATTTTGTACAGAAACAAAAATCCACGGAACCTGATGCATTTGACGCAATGGTGAAATGCTATCTACCAGGGGTGGGTTCTAAATTTACCTTGCTGGTGGTTCGCTGCCTCCCGTGCTGCGTGGGCACGCCTCATGCGCATGCGTGCGCATGCCTCACGTGCATGCATGGGCGCGCCTCATGCACATGCGTGCGCACCCTGTGAGCACGCGCTTGCACAGTAAAAAAAGCCCCGAATTTATTTATTTTTAAATAGGCCAAAAATAAGATGGTGACACATACGCAGTGCCGGAAATTCGGCTTCTGCACATGTGCAGAAGAAAAAAAAATCCGGGCAACTTTTTTTTTGAAGAAAAAAGGCCGAAAACAGGATGGCGACGCATGGGCAATGCTGGAAACTCGGTTCTGCGCATGCGCAGAAGAAAAAAAATCTGAAAAATAAAAAAAATAAAATAAAAATAATTCGCTGCCACAATTTTGAAGAGTTTCTGGTTATGGGGAGGAAAATCACGGCGCATCAGGAAGAGACTCTATGGCAAAGGGCGGGTTTTCCGGTCAGCTCCACAACTGATAGGGCTTTCAGTTAGGACAGGTAGAGGAAAAAGGAGGCCACGCTAGGAGGAGACGCTACGGTGGGGCAATCAGACTTCCGGTCGGCTCCAGAATTGGTCAGCTTCCACTTAGGACCTTTGTGGCTCTTTGAGTGTTTAAGGTTGCTGACCCCTGGCCTAAATCAGGGGTGTCAAACTCGATTTTATTGAGGGCTGCATCATGGTTATGTTTGATCTCGGAGGGGCTGGAGTGGGTGTGGGCAGGGTGGCCGTGGCCAGCTCGACATCACTCATTTCAGGGGCACTTGTGGTGGCCCGAGCGCTCTGCCAGGGAAAACGGGCTGCTGAGGTCCGTTTTCAGCTACAACAGCCTCCTGCAACCCTCTGCCAGTGAAAACGGAGCTCGGGAGAATCCATGTGCGGCCCTCCCAAGCTCTGTTTTCGCTTGCAGAAGCACTGCGGGCCAGTCCTTCACTGTTTCCAGGGCGGCCATGTGTCCAGATCTAAGCACCCCGTGGGTCGAATCCGGCCCCTGGGCCTTGAGTTTGACATCCCTGGCCTAAATTATCTTGGGCACCTCCTCTAGAAGACCAAGAAGTGGAAGATTTTGAAATTTAATAATAAATAAAAAAAACTATGAAGATGATTTTGAACAGGCACTATGCTAGCTAGCATGGAGGGTGTCGTTTCCACTCCAAACAGAATTGCTTTATACCCACTCTGAGATGCACTGATTTCTATGTCCCATTGGTGGCACTCCCCCCTGAATTAAACAAGCAGCATCCAACCTGTGCAGGCACAGAAAACATTTACTCCAATGGAAGAGAATCTCACAACGGGGCAAACTCAAACATAGTTTCAATCTGAGAATCTGAGCATCCTAGAGCAAACTAGAAATGCTAGGGAATTCCTGGAAGCTTGGCGTTCAGACAAATCAGTCATCAACAGACACATAGTGATAAGCCATATTTACACACCATTCAAGAGAGACAGTAAAAAGCTAAGAAGATAATAAAAGAACCAGTGCACATCCTTTCCAGCAACCAAGAAACAAAGAAGCAGGGATTAACACCAGACAAACAAGCAGAAAACAATACCACAATCAAGAAACTGCCAAGGAAGAAAACACATTCCTACCAACACTGGCAAGGTAAGCTAATGGATGCAAACAGGGAACAATCCCCACACTTACTAGCACTGAGGACATTACCTAGTTGAGTGATGAAATGTCTGCAAACAACCAACCGAGCTTTGAAAGCACCAAAAACTCTAGAAAACACTTTAGTAACCAATCCTGTGGAGCAAACCTGTCATCATATGGCACAATGCCTCTCCCGTCGATTTTCCGGGATGGTGTAAGGGACAGGATTCTTAGGTCGTGCAGCTCAGTCAAAAAGCATCTCTCTGTGATTGGGGAAGAGGTAGAGAAGTAGGCAAAAAATATATATATACAATGGTCAAAATACACTAGATTTACTCATTGGTTGCAGCTCAACGCAAATGAAGTACCACTAGATGTCAACGAGATGTCTTCCTTAAATTAATCCATGAAGGATTGTAGCAGTAGCCACCAGAATGGTTGAAGAATTAAGGGAGGTTCTGATCGAAATCTTTAGCCACCTTCAATTTGTGAATCTGATTGGTTGGTGAGTTCCACCCTCAATCTATGCTGATGAGTTCCACCCTCAATCTATGCATCTGATTGGCTGATGAGTTCCTCCCACAATCTACGCATCTGACTGGTTGATGACTTCCACCCTCAGTCTAGGCATTTGATTGGCTGATGAGTTCCACCCACAATCTAGGCATCTGAACTGGTTGATGAGTTCCACCCTCATCCGATTGGCTCCTTGATCTCACGAGAAAATGGAAAAGGGCATGTGGAAAGATGATCTTATTCAAGGTATAAACATGCTTTAACACTCCACAATGTAACAAATCAGTGAGTAACTATTTTTAATATTAATATTTACTCCAGGGTAGAACCATCTAGCTTTCATTTCCCTAGATTATTAGACTGGTATAAATGCCTCTGTTTAGGTAATGCTGGCGTCCCCATTCTTATTCATTTGCAAATACGTAGATCCAATTGGTTTTTTCAGCCATCATGATTGATTACAATTCCTGCAGGGAATCAGCTAAAAAGTGGTTCAGCTGTTTGCTTTTGAAAACAAAACAACAACAACAACAAAAACAGAAAAGCAAAAACTTCCCACCTCTCACATTAGAATCTTTTTCCATTCGATAAGCCGGCACTAAGACGTTCACTTCACGGTGGCCTCGGTCCCAGAAATATTGCACGGCTAGGGCAATTCCTCGGCATGAGAAGAACTGGTTCAGACCGTGCCTGAGAAGAGAAAACAGGTAGATATTTAAGGTCAGGAACATGGAAAAGTCAATTGAGTCACTCGTGGGACACCCTCTGAATGACGGCACGTGGGAGGTGAGAGACAACGGAAACAGGAAGGACTTTGCGGAAAAAGTTGAGGCAATTAGCCCAAACCTGTATATTAGAGAAAGTATGGTTGACAAAGTTGGAACAAGTCTATGCCTGTTATCCTTTTCTCAGATTATCCATAACATAATCTAAAGGAGGTTTAGGGAGAGGGCAGAGGGCAGGAGAAGAGGAGGGGAGGGGAGAAGAGAGGACGGGAGAGGAAAGGACAGGAGAGAATAGTAGAGGACAGGACAGGAGGGGAGGGGAGAGGACAGGAGGGGAGGGGCTTCCCTTCTCCATCTGGCTTCCTCTGCTCTACTCTAGTTGGCAACGGTTCCCCAAGGCAACGTGAGATCACTTAGTTGGAGACACCAGGACTGCTGATGTCAGCCTGAAATAAAAAAAAAATAAAGGCTACTCTGGGTGAGAAATCCACACCTTATTTCCTCCTGGAAACCAGGCAGATGAAACGGCTTCCTGTCATTGATGGAAACGTTCTGGAAAACAAATGAGGCTCCATCCCACATTCTCAGATTGGATGCCAAAGGCCCAGGATAAATAGAAGCTGTTCCTGTGCGGTTTTTCTTTACATCTCTGTGAAATTGCAGCCTTCCAGTATATCTCAGGGGCTGCCCCAAAGAAGAGGGAGTCAAGCTCTTCTCCAAAGCACCTGAGGGCAGGAGAAGAAGCAACGGGGGGAAACTAACCAAGGAGAGAAGCAACTAAGGAGAAATTTGACAGTTAGAACAATTAATCAGTGGAACAACTTTTGCCTCCAGAAGTTGCGAATGCTGCAACACTGGAGGTTTTTAAGATATTAGATAACCATTTATCAGAAGCGATGTAGGGTCTCCTGCCTAAGCAGGGGGTTGGACTAGAAGACCTCCAAGGTCCCTTCCAACTCCGTGATTCTTTTACCTTCTATTCTAAATACTCAGTCCCTGATATTGTTTTACAGGCAAACTGGGCTTTGCATTCTCCTACTTCGCTGCTACTGGCAGAAACAATATTATTGTTGTTGTTGATGATGATGGTATCATCGCTAAGTGGTGCTTTTTCTCTTGGAGAAAAGCAAATGAAAACTGATCCCAAAGGTGCTTTTTTTTCCAAGAGGCAACTGGACGTTCTGGTTTTTCTTTGAAGACGTTTCGCTTCTCATCCGAGAAGCTTCTTCAGCTTCAGTCTTCTGAAGGACCCTGCCTCCTATGAAGCTCTGAAGAGAGACCCCAGCAGCCGTTACAAGAAAAAAAAGGTCGTTGATTCCTTGCAAGACCTACTGACAAGCCACAAGGTTACCGGCTTTGCCCCGGGGAAGCCACCCCGTGCCTATAGGGACTCCCCCAAATCCACAAAGGGGGAGCCCCACTCAGACCAATCAGCAGCAGCATCAACTCCGCCAGAGCTGAAGAAGTTTCTTGGATGAGAAGCGAAATGTCTTCAAAGAAAACCCAGGAAATTCCAGCTGCCTCTTGAAAAGAAAAGATACATTTGGGACAACTGTGACTTGGATGAATCTGAGAATCTCCGTAGACATTTAGCGATACAAAAGAAAACTTAGAAATAAGAAAGTTTGCAGCTTTATGCAACTTAGCAACGAATATTTGGCTCCAAGCTTTGAGCAAAGTGGCGATTAATGTTTGGGACACTTTTATCTCAATGGGTGTGAGATCAGAAGCAGAAGGACCAACAGCACCTCCAGGAAGTTCAAGAGAGGCAAAAGGGCGGACAGTTTTTGGCACCATCTTCCCTGTTTGAAGTCTCCCGCAAGTGTCACCTAGAGAGGAAACAGCTTTGCCGCCAGTCATGCATTTGAATGAGGGACGAATGTGTTAAAATAGGCGGCAACCACAGGAAAGGTCAGAATTCGAACAATTGTCCCTTCTACAAGACAATGCTGGGATGTCTTAAAGTGGCCTTTAATCAGGGGTGAAATTCAGTGTTTTCCCCTACGGGCTGTGTGGGCGTGGCTTGGCGGTGGGGTCATGTGACTGGGTGGGTGTGGCCAACTTATTTTTACTTTTTAGAGCATTTTTTTACTGCTGGTTCGGGGGAATAGGTAGTAAAAATGCTTTTAAAAAGTTTTTAAAAGGTTCTGATGATCACGTAGCATACTTGATTGTCACAGCTGATCGTCAGAATGTTTTTTCACTTTTTAAAGGCATTTTTGTACTACTGGTTTGGGTGAATAGGTAGTAAAAAAATGCTAAAGCAAAGTTTAAAAAAACGGATTGTCGGAACTTTTATTTTACTTTTTAAAAGCATTTTTTACTACTGGTTTGGGGAACCGGCCTGAACTGGTAGCATTTCAGCCCTGCCTTCAACCATTTGTGGCTGTGGTTGTACTTACAGAATTAATAATGGATTGAGATGTCCAGTGTCCAGACTGGTGATTAAGGCACACATTAAAATGAAGTTTTCCCAGAGTCTGGTTGGGAATTTGGGAGTTTGTCTGGATATTTTACACTTCCATGACTTGGGGTGGAACTGATTCTAACCAGAAGAAGTTTTGGTTTCCATTCATCCTTCTTCCAACACACCCACACTCACCCCCAGAGGACTCTGGGCTGGGAAAAGTTCAATTTACTTTATAAGCTTTCAAAGTTGGCTAAGAAAGGCCTTCTCCCTTTTCAGAAATTTAGAAAATCCAAAAAGTGGTGCCAAGCATTTAAATGAAAGAGAAGGTTCTGGCATTTTCTGGAATCGTTGTGGAACCTTCCCTTAAAATTTGGAAGAAGCCACTTCATGGCCACCCCTAAAAGCTTCTTCTGTGACTCCGACCTTCTCTTTCCCTGCGTCTGATCTGGTACCTTTTCTTTCCAAATTCTCTGGATTAGAATTCTGACTATAAAGGTAGGCTGAGGAATAGAATACATTCAAATCCCTTGGCCCTGGTGATAACCAATCCATGTTGGGAATATATAATTTTACACCTATGTCCTTCCTTCCTTCCTTCCTTCCTTCCTTCCTTCCTTCCTTCCTTCCTTCCT